>WNNG01000593.1:0-112007 GCA_018208015.1 Medicago ruthenica | reverse complement strand
GGTTTTTCACTCCCGTTTTCCAGAAAACATTTTAGAAACATTATCCACCATTTTAACCCATCCAAAAAGGCTTCCAATGGTTGAAAGATTATAGGAGCAAGGAATAAGCAAGGCATAGAAAAATGCAAAGAACAATGGTTATATGAATAGGAAAGTCCTAAGAACGGCATATGATAACGATGTGTCGAATCCTTTTGATAGGAAAACATGGATCATAGTATGAGTGCAAGGATTTAATGGATGATCCCTGCTTGTGAGTTGATAACTTTTAAGGAAAAGCATACGACTTTTGAAAGTCAAGAACCTATTATAGGAAAACAAGGTTATAGATGTATTCAGTTTAGGATACAAGAGTAATAGGAATGCTTCGGCATTTGAAGTTACAGATAAGATTATAGTGTGGTTCTCCAACAATTATAGGTGGCTTATGAGAACGATAAGCCAAGAATTCATAAGTTACAGGATTGCTATGTGTGTTTAAAGTATAAAGTTATGTATTTTCATATGATCAAAAGTTAAAGAATATTATATCACAGTCATAGGCATGTCAGCAGACTAGGGATACGCCGGATGGGACTTCTCCGAGAGGGTTGTCCACATGCAATTTCATAGGGAGTCCGGTGTAGCCTGATATGATAGGAATTTCACCGGTTTATAGGGAGCTGTCCTCGGGGGTTACTCCACCCGGGCCGCACTCCGTAAAATGAACTCAGATAATATTGTTTGTTCAACGCTAACAGCTAACATAAAACATCTTTATTTGTATTATGTTCATAGTTATAGTCAAAGTTACAAGTTTACAGTTATAGTATAGACAGTTAACAGAAAGTGGTCCTAGGTTTCCCCTCGATCACTTACAGTTATAGGTAGGTTACAGGTACAGACGGTTTACAGTTATAGTCACAGGAAGATTATAGTTATAGTTATAGGAAGATTTATAGTCATAGGCAGATAAAAGACTTGGCGATCATAGGAAATCCCCAAGATTGCCAAGGTAGGCATGGCGACCCTAGGTCCCTGTGGTTGCCACAGTTGGTTGGGCTGGAGCTCACTGAGACATTATGTCTCATCCATTCCTTCTGGTGCAGGTTTACAGGTAAGTCAGAGGTTCGTGATGGAGATCTTCATAGAGATACTGGATGGAGTACAGTTGCTCGTCGTGTACCCGCTCAGGAGCATTTGGACATTTGTTTAAGTATTGTAATAGTAATGGATATTTGTACATACGAGTAAACTTGTATTCATTCATTTGTGATGTATTATTATTATTGAAATTTTTAAATGTATCCAGTATCAGTTTAACGCACATGCTAATATACTAGTTAAAGTTAGTATGGGTGTTACACAAATCAAAAGGAATCATTCTTAAATTTAGTTCTTAAATTATCATTCTTTCACCAATTTAGTCTCTAACCATATACATATAATAACTAGGCTAAATTACACCAGAGGTCTTTTAAGTTATTTAAATGTAATAAATTGGTCCTTTAGGTTTTTTTCATACCACTTAGGTCATTTAAGTTAATTTATTGTAACAAGTTGGTTCTTTAAGTTTTTTCCGTACCAATTAGGTCATTTAAGTTATTTAACCGCAACAATTTGGGGGATTTCAGATCTTAAAAATATAAGTTATTCGGGGCCTAAAAGTTACAATTAAATAACTTAAAGGACTTAACTGTTACGAAGAAGACTTAAAGGACTAACTTGTTACAATTAAATAATTTAAAGAACGTAAGTGGTACGAAAAAAACTTAAAGACCAGGGTGTTATAATTAGATAACCATAAAGTATTAGAAAATACATCGATCAATTTAGTCCATAGTATATTTATAACAATGGTTCCCCCTTAGTGGCGGCTGTTCCTCTATGAGCGACAGAGAAAAACGATGTCGTTTGGAAGGTAACCATCGCTGCCTGACGCCATTCAACCTAACTGAACGGAGCACATTTAGTAAAGAAACAAAACAAACTGCGTAATAACAATGATTAAATCGACGATTTTTTTTGAAGAAGTCAAACTAATTCACCGAAATTGGAACCTTTGATAATTGAAAGAATTTTAATTGAACCTGAGACATTGAGAGGACACACTCCAAGGTCGCAAGCCAACACCACCAGACCAATCCAAGTGAGTTTTAAATTGACGAATTTTATCTACTTTAAGACTATTTATATATTTTTTGTCAAAGAAACAGACTATTTATTATATGTGTATAGTAAGGAATAATGTGAAGAGAGAGTGCTAGTTTATTCTAAAAGAAAATACATGGAACAGGAAAACAGAGAGATAGCTACTACATTATCACACAGTCAATCTCTCCCATTCATTTTTGCTCAAAATGTTTACAATTCTATGTTTAACACAAGTAACTAATTAGAATGAAATTTCAAAATAATAAACAAGTGTGTTTGGTTCTACTTCTGGAGGGCCCAAAATTGATTGTTTGGTTTTCAAGTAGAATTGATTTTGTATCCAAATTGATTCTACTTGAAGCTAATATTTGTAGCTTTTAATTATAAAATTGGTTTTTACTCACTTTTACATGAATGCAGTGATAAGTGTCAGAAAGTGGTTAAAATGCATATTTAATTTAGGCACTTTTCTTACTTGTTTTGCAAGTTATCATAGGATAAGCTCATAATTTATGATTAAATGTCAAATTAGTGATCCTATGTCTTACCCCATCTTTTGTTCAGGAAAAAGCAAGCCAGGACTTGGACTGAGCAAAGAAATATGAAGATTTGACAAAGCTTCATCGTTACAGCGCAGGATCCGGTCGCTACAACGAGCTTAGGCAGGGATTTTCAAGATCAAAGTCTAAGTGATTTCGCAGAGCGAAGTTTGGTCGCAGAGCGAAGCAGGGCGGTTTGCACTGTTCAAGGCTGAGGTGGCAGAAGCCCATTTGTGAAGAAAGGACTTCGCAGAGCGAAGTATGACTTCGCAGAGCAAAGTCCAGAATTACAAAACACTTATAAATAGGTTCAAAAGCTGAATTTTTGGAGAGATTGCTTTTTAATTCAGTTCAGTATATTTTTTAGGATTTAGTTTTTAGACAGTTTTTAGGGCTAGAAGCTATGATCTTCAAGGAGCAAAAGTGATTGGATTGTGGAATCAACTAAGACTTTGGGAAATCAAGACTTAGGCTATGATCTTCATCTTTTCTCTAAACTTTTGTATAGTTGTCATGAAAATGAACAACTAACTTCCCTTTGTTGGGATTGGAGGTACTCTTTCTAGTTTTGATGTAATCTTTGATTATGCAAATATATGATTTTAGCAACATATTTTACATGTAAGAGGAAATTGTTGCAAGCTGTAATTCTCTCTACCAAAGATGATTTGAGACTGCTTGCAAGTCATTTTCAAACGTGCATCATCTACCAAAGAATAGCGGTTCTTTTAATGCAGAATTAGATTTTTAGTAGAGAATAAGAATAGTGTTATGTGGTTTTTTTTTTTTTTTTTTTTTGTAATGTTTGAAAATGCTTCATGTTGTGCTCAATACTTGTATCAATATTCCATGTTACACATGCTTTATTATTTTTTTGAGAGAATGTTACACATGTTTATTATGCAGTAATTTGAAAAACTGTTCTGCCTTTTGTTCCATCTTTTATTTTAGAAATCAAGAGATTTAACAATGGTCATTTGTGTTTTAGTTCCCATTTTGCTTCTTATTTGCTTCTGATTAATGAATTATATTTTTCTTAATGCTTTTAAAATGTTTGGCTTCTCCTTTTGCTGGTATTCTGGTAATGAATAGATGAATGCTAAGTTGATAGTTACTACTTACTTGATTAATCTCTTATTAACTTTGTAGATTTTAAATGACTTGCTTACTATGACAAGCACATGGTGTTATTTATTCAAAAAAAAAGAAAGATATATGCCTTTTGCTTCTAACATCTCAATTTGCTTCTGCCATATGCTTGTCGGAGTATGACTTTGTGATACTGATATCTTCCGAGGAGCTATCTGATTTAGTCAAACTCACCGTGAATCTAAACATAGACATAATTGGTCTAAATGTTTTGAAATGTCATGTGATTTTTCAGTTTTACCTCTTTTCTCTTTGGTGAATGAGAGGACACATCAGTTGCGATTAAAATGTACAGCTATATTTTAAAATGAATGCATTCCTGAATTTGTTAATTCAAGACATACTCATGTATGCTAAGATTTTCAATTTGTTACACAATGTTCATTTTTTTGTTTGAATGACAAATGTTAGTAGTTAGTTGTAAATTAAATTATAGACAATGTTCATTTAAACTTTTTGTAATATAATTTGCTAATTCATCACCTACCTTTACTTTTTTTTCATGATATTAACATTGTGACACCAATTTGATTTATTACAGTTGTTGAAGATTATCGAAGATTCTTAGCGATGATCAGAAATGCAAATATCAATAAAAGCCTTGGAGCATCAAAGGAGGTGAGTGTGCAATAATATTTTAGCTTCTTCTCGCAGAATTTCACAAGTATTTTCTTAGATATGTTTAAACAAGTTATGATTATAAAAACTGAAACCAAAATGAAAGAATACATAAAAAAACTAGAAAGTAGGAAAAAAAAAAACCAAAATACAATAATGATGAAAATGACAAGTAGAAGAGATCCCTCTTTAACTTCTTCATGCATGAGTCCTTTTTTACGACAATATAACAGAATGCATCATAGGCACAAGCACAAGCCATTATAAAAAAATGGAAAATAACAAACACATCATGAGGCTATGACTATTGGACATAATGCAAAAGAGCATCCTTTATCTTCAAAATGAGGAGAGCAGAGGTTCTTTCTATGAGTGAAATTTACAGAGCGAAAATTCAACAAAATTAAAAGAAATTAGAGCGAAAAATGTCAAGGGGAGCTCAAAAGCACATCCAATTTAAATTGAGTGAATAGGCAAAAAAAACCTCTGAAATTGTAATTTTCGTCAAAAATCCCCTTGACTTTTAAGAAACTTAAAAAATCCTCCTGAAATTGTCAAACGTTAGTCAATTACCCCTCTCCGTTTGTTTTGGCTGTTAAACCCTATGACATGACAATTAACTGTACACGTGGCACATCCACGTGGATTGTACGTTATGCCACATCACAGGGGGTAACTGACTCTTTTTTTTTTTTGCTTTCTTCATCTTCTTCCTTCCACTTCTTCATCACCTTCATCAATATTCATAAAAAATCAAGATTTTTTTTAAGAAACAACACCATCAACAACATCATCATTATCTCATTACTACACCTCCACCACCATCACCAACAATAACACCACCTAAGCTAATCAACAAAAATCCATCAACCCATAAACAACAAAATCTCTAACTCTTAAACCCATGAAGAAAAAAAAAATGTATAACATTGTAAAAAGAAGAAAAGAGAAATATTCATCAACCCATAAACAACAAAATCTCAAAATATTCCTTCTTACTCTTTGATCCCTTCTCATCTCTCACTTTGAATCATCACCAACAACAAATCTCTCACTCAGATTTGTTCCAAATCCCTAATCCCTCCCATTGAAACTTAAATTGCAACAAGAGATTGTTTTAATTTTCTATTAGGTGTATTGCTGAGATTTTTGGGTTATTGTTCATGGGTTTAAGAGTTAGAGATTTTGTTGTTTATGAGTTGATGAATTTTTGTTGATTAGTTTAAATGGTGTTATTGTTGTTGATGGTGGTGGAGGCGTGGTAATGAGATGACGATGATGTTGTTGATGGTTGTTGTTTTTTTTAAAAAAAAAAATCTGAATTTTTTATGAATATTGATGAAGGTGATGTTGAAGGTGATGAAGAAGTTGAAGGAAGAAGATGAAGAAAACAATAAAATAAAAATAAAAAATAGTCATTTACCCCCTATGAAGAAACGTCATAAGGTTTAACAGCCAAAACAAATGGTGGGGGTAATTGACTAACGTTTGACAATTTCAGAGGGGTTTTTGAAGTTTCTTAAACGATAGGGTTTTTTTTACGAAAGTTACAATTTCGAGAGGATTTTTGCCTATTCACTCAACTGAAATTTAGTACTTTTAATAGTTTTCCCACTACAGCCACATAACTTGTTGTCAGCACCCCTATGCATGACTTGTGGAGGAAGTAAGCCTATATGATTTATATGCACTTTTAATTTTTATATATATTTATTGATTCATGATTTCTTCTTTTTCTTCTCTTCTTCTTCTTTCCTACAACTATAAAGATTAATTGTTTTAGTCATCATATTTATAAGGACAAAACTTAGGTGTATTTCCTTATGTGTTTTTTGTATGGTTGAATTCTTAACTATACTATCCATGATTTCCTCAATTTCATAATTTTGTAGAAGTTTGTTATAACTAAAAAAATGTATTTTTTGTTAAGATCCATAAAAAAAACCTATGAAAATCCACATAAGTTTTATCTTATTTCTATATTCGAAATTTAGTTCTCAGATTTTAAAAAGTATTGGAAATATTTCCACCAATCATTTTTGCACTTAATTAAATTGACGTGTCAATTTTTATGAATGAGAATGGAAATAAATTTGCTAATGTGGCAATTCTTATTTGGATTATTTGTAGGTGAACATTTTAGTACCTTAAGAGTTTTTTTGTTTTTGAACGGAGTACCTTCATTTTTTTGCATACAACTATCCAACAAAACTCGGGCTACCAATTTTTTTCTTCTTATTAGGACATATTATATTTTTCATGTTTTTTTTATATAATATACATGAGGAGAGATCAAATTATACCAAACTAATGTTACAATAATGTTACACAGTTCAATATCGTTTTATTCTATGCATGTTTTTCAAATTTGACCGTTGGAGTGTAAGTTTACATCACATAGATGATTCACGTAAATTTTAACGAAAATCTAAAATCATTTCGTATGTTATTGAGATACATCAAGATTAACGGTTTATGCACTTTTATAGAACACCGTTAATCTTGTTATATCTCAATAACATATCAAATGTTTTTAGATTTTCGTAAAAATTTACGTGAATGATCTATGTGATATAAACTTACAATCCAACGGTCAAATTTGAAAAATATGCACAGAGTAAAATGATATTGAGCGATGTAACATTACATTAGTGTAATTTGATCTCTCATATATATATATATATATATATATATACTTGCAGCGAGTACAATCTATAGAACTAGGGTTTAGTCTGTTTTTGTGATGCCTTGAGAATGCCGCTCAAGTGAGTATTTATAGCCTTATTTGGGCTTGCTTTCCCGTGGCTTAGGCCCCAAGTAGCTTGGGCCCAAAGCCACGTTTAGAGTGATCTGGAGCGTTCTAGAGGCTTCTAGAAGCTCTCTGAGGCGGCGTCCCCTGGCGGGTTCGCCTAAGGACCTTCAGGCCTTTGTGGAGGGCGTTGAGCCCTCTCTTGAGGGCGCCAAGCCCTTCTGGAGGGCTTTGTGCCCTAAAAGATAAGATTGATAGTCCACAGCCCAACAAGCACGAGCTTTGGGACAAAGCGAAGTGATTAACTGCGATGTTTTGAAGTTTCGTAGCCCAACAAGCACCATGCTCGAAAAGGCTAGGTGGTTGTCTATGGTATGGGGTTGCTTGCCCAACAATCTGATGATATGAGGTTGCTTGCGTTGTGTCAAGGTAGTCCATAGCCCAACAAGCACGAGCCTCTCGAGTATACGGGGACACTATCTTTGTGAAGGGCGACATCCCAACATGTTCGTGGGTGCTAGCCTAACGTCTCGAGTATACAGGGACACTATCTTTGTGAAGTGTTAACGTTCTTCGTGACCTGTCAATGGCGCCTTATTTTCATGGCGGGTAGTCAATGGCGCCTACATTTTGTGTTGTAATATTTAACTATGTTTTTTGGAGGACAAGTAGAATTCTAACTTCATTCATGTTGAAGAATTGCTTTGGTAGGATATTTATCTTGTATGTTAATTTTCTTTGTTCTTGGCTTTGACGTTGTGTTTTGTTGGATCTTTAGTGATGCTACGGGGCTGAGTACCCTTTGAATGTATCTTTTTTGTGTAGTCTCTATGAAGTTTTGTTTGTGTAATTCTTATGTAGTCTTGCTCGAGAAAATCCTGTAGTTTCCATGAAACTTTGTTTGAGAAAATTTCTTTATGTCGTACGTATCGTCGCTTGGCGACCTAGAGCCCTCGTGGGGTTAGGTATTCCGTGTGTAGACGCCCTAGAGCCCTTGTGGGGTTAGATATTTCATTTGTAGATTGTAGACGCCCTAGAGCCCTCGTGGGATTAGGTATTTTCCTTTGTAGATTGTAGACGCCCTAGAGCCCTCGTGGGGTTAGGTATTTTCATTTGTAGATTGTAGACGCCCTAGAGCCCTCATGGGGTTAGGTATTTTCATTTGTAGATTGTAGACGCCCTAGAGCCCTCGTGGGGTTAGGTATTTTCATTTGTAGATTGTAGACGCCCTAGTGTGTAGAATTTTTTGTAGATACTGCAAAACATAATGTAGAGACAATCATTTAAGAAAGTAGGGTGCCTCGTCAAAAATCTGCAAAACAACTCGCAAAGATCAAAAAAGGTTAGAATAAATTTTGCGTTTCATCTTCATGTTCTTAATGGCGGGACCGTTGCTTCCATATGCATTCTTTTTCCACGATTTTATTTCCAGCGCGTTGTTTGGTGAGATCTTTTTTTAATTTCGTCCTTGGCGAGCTTGTCTGCATCTTGTCTGTTATTTTTCAGAAAAATAATATTACTTCCGAACTTCAAAGTAACCAGCATAAATAAAGTAGTCTTTAATCGTATGCAATCATTTTCAATGGGAACTAACTACTCTTCGTCTTTCTCCTATTAATTCGTCCAACTCTTCTACTTTTCTTCTTACTCTTGCTGGCGCATTCTTTTATGTTATACTCCTGCTCTGAATTTGTAACTAGCTCGCCTACTATATTATTTTCTATTTCTCTTCAGATTGGAATTAACTCGCCCCTTATTAAATTGGAACTAAATCGATGTTACCTTGGTGTTGTGTCATTGCTCAGTGATATTAATCCAGAAATTTAAGCCAAAAGCCGTAGGAACTCAAGAAATTCATCTTCATGATCAAATTACAAAGGTATGATGATAAAGTTTTCTCAACATACACAATTCATGCTACTAAAGTTAAAGGGACATATATAATAAAAAGCAGAGATATTTTGTGATTCGCTCTTAGATGTAGCTCATTTATGCATGAATAATGGAAAGATAGAAACCTGAATGATCTTCTTTTGAATGACCTCGTTCCAGCCGTGAGGCGCGGGACTGTATGTATTTTTAGTGTTGACCTGAGTACCTGCATCTACTCCTTGATATCTGAAAATATCAAAGCTGAAATACTTTGTTAGCCGAATTCTTTCCTCATTAATAGGATACCAAAACCCTCCATGATAATAGTATATGGGCTTCCTTAAACAAAACAGCTGATCTCTTGGGTGTGCTGCTTAATGCTACTTTTATAATAGCATAGCCCCTTCAAATTAAAATACCTAGAGTACTGGTTCCATAATTTAAGGGAATAAGCCCGTATCTGGAGAATGGACGATAATATTTGGAAACTAGGACTGGAAAAGCAGAGTTGACCTATGGTTAAAAAACCATTAGCGTCTAATATATTTGCTGATCTTTGTTATTTGATTTCATTTTATTATATATATTTTTAAGTTGATGAATATTAGATGTCATAGCATAACCGATTAGAAAGCTTTTATCCATATGTATAAACAGTTGATTAAACTACTCGTGATGATCCAAAATTGTTCCACTCTCATGTATTATCATATGTAATTAGACACATAAAAACAAGATTCAATTGTAGAAAATTATGTAATAGAGAAACAATTGATTTGTGAGTTATCATGTGTAAGCTACAAAAGGCTACTGTGAAGCAATTTTCTAGATTTTGGTTAGGTGAGATACTTGTCACATATATGATAAATCTTCATTAACCTTATTTCTCAAAACTTAAGGTGCAAAATCTGTGTGAATCAGAAATTCAAAACCGATATGTGCGATCATGAAAACAAGCCAAATAAAAAATTCATATAGCTAATTTCATGCATCGGATCCAGAAGGCCGAAGTTCAGTCCTTTCTTCTGAATATTTTTTTAATCGCAAACAAAAAGTAAAATTGATTTTGTAATGACATATACACTTGCAATTACGTATTTTGGGACATCATATAAGTTATGAATTAAAAAATGATAAAGCTAGATCGATGATGGTAATTTGATTCGATGATGATGATAATTCAAAGTGAGTTAATTATACATGAATACATGAATAGTAGAAAGACAAAACCTGTATCTATAGTTGGTCTTCACCGACCATCGTCTTTTCGAGATCGTCAAGAGGTTTTTTAGGTTTATGAGTGCGGCCTAGGTTAGTTTTACCGAGGTCCCACGGTGGGCGCCAACTGTACTTGAGTACAATCTATAGAACTAGGGTTTAGTCTGTTTTTGTGATGCCTTGAGAATGTCACTCAAGTGGGTATTTATAGCCTTATTTGGGCTTGCTTTTTCGTGACTTAGGCCCCAAGTAGCTTGGGTCCAAAGCCACGTTTAGAGTGATCTGGAGCGTTCTAGAGGCTTCTAGAAGCTCTCTGAGGCGGCGTCCCCTGACAGGTTCACCTAAGGACCTTCAGGCCTTTGTGGAGGGCGCTGAGCCCTCTCTTGAGGGTGTCAAGCCCTTCTGGAGGACTTTGTGCCCTAAAAGATAAGATTGATAGTCCAATATATATAATTCATGTTATTAAGCCAATCTCATGTCATTTTAATATCATATAAATTAAAATGATGGCACAATTCAGTTGGTAGCTGCAAAGACAATATTGTGCAGGGGCTGGAGTTCGAACTCCAAACTCCCTATTTCTCCACATTTAAATATGTGAGCTCTATGACACCCCGATCCCCAACAAACATTTATAAAACGATAAATCATGCATTATCATACATCAAAGTGTTATTACTCAACATACATCTCATATAAATATCCAATATAAAAATTCCATCGAATATATTCAAACCACAGCGGAATAAAATCATAACTCGACATAGCTCAAATGTCTTGTCTCGGTTCATAACATAGAATGTCTCAACATAAATATAACAACATCAGTTTGATCATAATGATCCAATATCATCAAAACAACATAAAAGGTAAATCCCCAAAATCTTAGATCAGAGCTCCTAATCTAGACATCCTCAAGAAAGCAATAAACATGAGCAGGCAATCATGTCGTCCTCATCAATACTCACAAGCAAGAGCTACTTCTCAACCTGCACGTCTACACCACAAGGATGCAGGCTACAAAAGCCACTGGAGGGTAAGATATACGTTCAACATAAATGATTAATAAACGCATGTAAGTTCAGGCAAAACAACAACATCATCATCATATAATCATACATCATAATAAGCATGATTCATCTTACAATCATGCATACATATTTACAATCAATTACAAGCCTGGTTACCCTCATACATCAATTCAAGATCCTCAAGCATACATACATATACTCATCAACAATCAATCATCAATTATATCATCAAGTTAAGTTATATCAATACTTCAACAAGATCCTCATAATATACATAACACATTCTCATCAATAAATAATCACCAAAGCAAACATAACCAATCACTTCACATTAACATCATCAAGTATACAAATATCACATTGATGCACAAGTTCACACCAAAATATTGTCATATACGACTCGTCATGTTTATGCAATGTGCCTAACGACTTTACATGCATGTGGTATTGGGTTTTTGATATCGGAGTTCTTTTATCCGAGGGATCCCATCGTCACTTTCATCGTCACTGGACTTGACTCATGAATGAATGCATGTCCATACAATACGACTCAACATCATATACACACATATGACTCGACATTAACATCATCAACAATCATACATATGTTCATCGTCACTTGTATCATCGTCACTTATCAAACATCGTCACTTATCATATATCATATATCATCGTCACTTAACATTCATCAACATGCTATTAGCATCATAACATCACATCTTCATTTAACTTAATTCACATAACTCACAACACACATTTAATCAAACAAGGTTACCTTAACCTATTAACTCATCATCATTCTTCACCATACATACCTCATTACTTAATTACTAAGTCCATATTCATTTCTTAACATAATCAAAAACAATTTACAAGTTCGTCTCTAAGTAATTAACTTCCAAACTTCCTTACACTTAAGTCCAAGTTAATCCATCAATTACATCCTCATTAAACACTTACTAATCAAGTTTAAGGGTTTGAGAACTATTTACGTGCATTGAATACCTAAAAAAGTCACAAAAATAGGGTTTTCCCACAAATCAGAGTCGCACGCTCGTGCTTAAAAGCCGCACGGTCGTGCTGACCAATGTCAAATGACACGCACGGTCCATGCCCCAGGGACGCACGGTCGTGCGTATGCACCAGGACAGGATTTTTCGATTTTTGCAAAAATACCGTTTTCAACATCGTTTTTCGATCCAATTCGCACCAAACTCGTTCCAAAGCCTTAAACCACTTATATCCAATTATTAACAACCTAACTTAGCTTAAACAACTTAATCATAATCACTTTTCATCATCGATTACCATGATTTTCAATTATTTCCAAACATCATCTCAAAATTCATTTTCACTCACAACTTATCAAACAAACATGGTATATGTAACACCCATATAGAGATTGCCTAGGATCTCTTACGAGTATTAAAATTTCGTACTGGATACATTAAATACAATACAGAAAAGTTGTTTATTAAAACCACAATACATAAGTTATAATACATCTCATGATCCATTACATAACATTCCTTATAATATACATCATATACATTGATCTTTTACAACATCCACATGATAAAACACAATACGGCACGATCAATCCGTAGCTTTCTCTTTACCTTTGCGTCGTGCCACCTGAGAAGAACCTGCACCAGAAGGAAAGGGATGAGACATAAAGTCTCAGTGAGCTCCTACCCTACCTACTGTTTGGCAACCTCAGGGAACCTAGGGTCGCCGTGCCTACCTCGGCGATCGTGGGGATACCTATGATCGCCAAGTCTTAACTTACCCATAGGGGGTCATCTGACTGATTCTGCTGATTTGGTGATCAAGGGGAAACCTAGGATCACCGTCTGATAATTGCTGACTGATATCTGATAATTGTCTGAATAAATATTGTCTGACTGATAATTTAATAGAATAATAACTGATACTTTGAGTTAGCTGTTAGCGTTGAACAAACATTATTATCTGGGTTCATTTTACGGAATGCCCCCGGGTGGAGTAACCCCGAAGCACATTCCCCTGATAACCGGTGAAAATTCCTATCATATCAGGCTAACACCGGACTCCTCTTGTCGTCGTGCGGTTATCCTTGCGGAATAACACGTCCCACTGGCGTGAACCTCCTGCGTCCCACTGGCGTGAACAACAGAAGACACGACTTAATAATAATAGTCTTAACTGATGCGTATACCTCCCGTGTCCCACTGGCGTGAACGACGGAAGACGCGAACAAAAAATCTGTAAACTGATGCGTGAACATTTCATGTCCCACTGGCGTGAACGATGAAAGTCACGACTTAAATGTAATAATCTTTAGTCTATACACTACGTGAACCATTCGTGTCCCACTGGCGTGAACATCGAAGGCCACGGCTTAATCTTACTAATTCTGAACTCTTAACCTATATAAGGTTCTAAACTTGAAACTTGATAACATTCTTATTAACCCTTCAAGGTTCTTGACCCATCGTTCTCATGAGCCATTCCTAGTGCTTACTTAAGCCTGCAACTTAAATCATGAATTTCCAAGCTTTGTATAACCTTTGCTCAAGTAATATTTTAAATTTTTGGAACCATATGAAATGAACTAAAATGGTGGTTTAAGTTTCTAAAAATGTATTATAGAAAATCAGTTGCCAAAAGCCATGCACGCGTGAACCAGAACCCCCAGAACAGCTCAACTAGGTTGGACTGTTCAAGGCTGGTCGCTACAGCGCCCTTCTGGTCGCTACAAGCGACAGCAGGCAGAACTTGGTCGCTACAGCGCCCAGTTCCTCGCTACAAGCGACAACCGTCGCTACAAGCGCCTGCGTGGTCGCTACAAGCGCGGCTAGGCAGGGATAATCCCAGTTTGGTCGCTACAAGCGACCGTCCGTCGCTACAGCGACCATATCAGTAAAACCTGCGTAAAAACGTGATTTCCACCATTTTTGCCCATTTAACAGTACCCATGTTTCTCAAACATGATAAATATGATTTTCTTTCATAAATTAACAATTATAAACACTCATGAGCAAAGATTAAACAATCAAGGAAATTAGGGTAAACTAGAAAACTTCCTAAAACTTGTAAAACTTGCCAAAGACACTCTAATAAGGTTCTATAATCTGAAATGAGCTCACCTTAATCCTCCTATTGGTGCTTGTTATTCTGATTTCCCAAAGTCTTGGCTTAACTCTACTTCTTCTCTCAAAATCTTCCTTGTTTCTTTCACTTATTCTAGCTTTGCTACCCAAACCTTGCTTGTGAAGTTTTCCTTAAGAATTGGATGATGGAAAGATGAGTTTATGGAGAGGGAGTGAGGGCGTGAGAGTGAGGAGGGAGAGGGAGAGAGAGTGAGCTGAAAATGGGAAAGAAAATGGAATGGAAGAGTGTAGATCACTCTTTTCTACTTCTTTGTTTCAAACTTTCCCCCCCTTTTTAACTTATTTACCATTTTGCCATGCCTTTTATTATTTAATTACCAAGCTTGCTTAATCGCATCTAATACTGATAGTAATCGCATCTGAGCGGGATGTTACAATCTACCCCCCTTAAAGAAATTTCGTCCTCGAAATTTAGAATTTACCTGAAAATAAATGAGGATAGGTAGCTTGCATATCTGACTCTAGCTCCCACGTTGCTTCGCCGTCGGGAGAACCTTTCCATACAACCTTAACTATAGGAATCTCTTTATTTCGCAAAGTCTTAACATCACGGTCAATTATCTGTTCTGGTTCAGGTTGAAAGGTCAAGTCCGATCTTAAATCAATACTATCTAGCTCCACTGGTTGGAAAGGATCAGGAATGAATTTCCTTAGTTGCGAGACATGAAAGACATCATGTAATCCTGACATGGCTGGGGGCAGCGCTAACTGATAAGCTGCCGGACCAACACGACGAAGTATCTGGAATGGTCCAACATATCTTGGACAAAGCTTCTTGGTTCGGAATGCTCCTCTTAATCCCAGCTTGGGTGTAACCCTAAGAAACACATGATCTCCTTCATTAAACTCTAAGGGTCTTCGCCTCCTGTCAGCATAACTTTTCTGGCGACTCTGTGCTATTCTCATCTTATCTTGAATGGACTTAATCTTCAGAGTCGTCTCCTGAATGATCTCTGGACCTAAAATACTTTTATCTCCAACTTCAGCCCAACAAAGTGGGGTTCTACATTTCCTACCATACAGAGCTTCATATGGTGCCATTCCAATGCTAGAATGGTAGCTGTTGTTGTAAGAAAATTCAATCAAGGGTAGGTGGTCATTCCAACTTCCTCCATCTTCTAGAATGCATGCACGCAACATATCCTCTAATGTCTGAATAGTTCTTTCTGATTGCCCATCTGTTTGAGGATGATGGGACGTGCTCATCTTTAACCTTGTCCCCAAAGCTTTCTGAAAAGCCTTCCAAAAGTGAGATGTGAAGATAGGATCTCTGTCAGATACTATACTAGCAGGTACACCATGGAGTTTCACAATCTCTGAAATAAACAACTCTGCATACTGAGAAGCTCGGTAAGTAGTCTTAACCGGCAAGAAATGTGCTGACTTAGTTAACCGGTCCACTATTACCCATATGGAATCATGTCCTCGCTGAGTTCGAGGTAATCCACTCACAAAATCCATGGTTATATCTTCCCATTTCCACTGTGGAATCTCCAACGGTACTAACATTCCCGCAGGCCTTTGATGTTCAATCTTCACCTGCTGACAGACAATGCATCGCGCTACAAATTCCGCAATATCTCTTTTCATACTCGGCCACCAATAATCCCTTTTTAAATCTTGGTACATCTTAGTGGTTCCTGGATGAATGCTGAAACTACTCTTATGCGCCTCTTCTAAAATTAACCTTTTCAATTCCTCATCGTTCGGGACGTAAACTCTTCCCTCAAACAGTAATGTTCCATCAGGTGCAAAAGAAAACTCTGATTGGCTAGCTTTTCTTTGCAGATCCATGTCCATACATTGTGCTTGTGCAATCCTAGATCGTAGGTCGCACGAAATCTCCAACTTGTTTAACAAGATGCCACCATCCAAATCGGTAACATGGAGATTAAGGTCTCTAAACCGTTCATACAACCCACACGTGTGCATCATCACCTCAGCTTTTACTAAAGCCTTTCGACTTAAGGCATCTGCTACCACATTTGCCTTTCCTGGATGGTATTTCAGATCAAAATCAAAATCCTTCAAATACTCCATCCATCGCCTTTGCCTCATATTCAGATCTCGTTGATCAAACAAATACTTCAAACTCTTATGGTCGCTGAATAAATCAAATTGCGCACCATACAAATGATGTCTCCATATCTTCAATGCAAAAACTATGGCTGCCAACTCAAGATCATGGGTGGGGTAATTCTCCTCATGAGTCTTGAGCTGTCTAGAGGCATAAGCTATTACATTTTCTCCTTGCATGAGAACACTTCCCAGTCCCTTGGAAGATGCATCGCAGAAAACGGTGTATCTCCTTTCAGGATCTGGTATTGCCAACACAGGGGCCTTAGTCAATTTCTTCTTTAAAACTCTGAAACTTTCTTCACATTCATCATCCCAAATAAAGGGTACATCTTTTCTGGTGAGGCGTGACAGGGGTAAAGCAATCTGAGAAAACTTCATAATGAATCTTCGATAATAACCTGCCAAGCCTAGAAAGCTCCTGACTTCAGCTACATTCTTTGGTCTTTCCCAGTTGAGAACAGCCTCAACTTTAGATGGATCAACAGCTACTCCTCCTTGAGAAATAACATGACCCAAAAACTTAATCTCGGATAGCCAAAACTCACACTTGCTAAACTTAGCATACAGCTGCTTGTCTCTAAGGACTTCCAATACAATTCTCAAATGCTGAGCATGCTCTTGAGGATCCTTAGAATAGATCAAAATGTCATCGATGAAAATCACCACAAATTGATCGAGATAGGGCTGAAATATCCTGTTCATGTAATCCATAAACACTGCTGGGGCATTAGTTACACCGAAAGGCATAACCAAAAATTCATAGTGTCCATAACGCGTTCGAAACGCCGTCTTAGACACATCTGAAGATTTAATACGAATCTGATGATAACCCGATCGAAGATCAATCTTGGAAAATACTGTTGCTCCCTTGAGCTGATCTAAAAGATCATCAATCCTTGGAAGAGGATACCTGTTCTTGATAGTCACTTTGTTAAGTTGGCGGTAGTCAATACATAGCCTCATGCTTCCATCCTTCTTCTTGACTAACAAAACTGGAGCACCCCAAGGTGATACACTAGGTCTGATGAAATGTTTCTGGATTAAATCTTCGAGTTGGGATTTCAACTCTTTCAACTCTGTTGGTGACATTCTGTACGGTGCCACAGACACTGGCTCCGCTCCTGGAATCAAATCAATTGAAAACTCCACCTCACGCTCTGGAGGTAAACTCGTGACTTCTGAAGGAAAAACATCTAGGTATTCATTTACAACAGGAATGTCACTGGGACTTAACTCTGACTCTGAAGCCACAGTGAGCATTACATAAAATCCTTTGTCTTGAGCACAAATAAACTGGATTAACTGATGGGTGCGGTTAATCAATTCTGATAAAGCCACACCTTCTGTCGTATCACTGGTAGGCATATAAATACTCTTCTCTGAACATCCTATATAGACATGATTAGCAGAGAGCCAATCCATGCCTAAAATTACATCCAGTTGCTCCATCGGGAGACAAACTAAATCAACATAGTAAGTCTTACTGGACACAGTGATAGGACAGCTTTCACAAACATACTTAGCCTCAATTCCGCCTTCAGTAGCGGTGGATACTAACATTGGAGGGTTCAACGGAGACAAGGGTAATTGCAGCGTCTCCACACATTTATATGAAATAAAAGAACATGTAGCGCCACAATCAAATAGAACTCTTACTGGATTTGCACCCAAATAACACATACCGGCAATTAAATCTTCATTGGCCGAAGCCTTGGCGCCGTCAAGAGAGTACACTCTGCCCCGACTAGTAGTCGTTCCTTCAGCTGATCCTTTACCACGTCTGTTTGGACACTCTGATATGAAATGCCCTGGCTGTTTACATCCATAACAAATTCCAGCTCCAACCAGACACTCTCCTTTATGCATTCTACCACATGTCTTGCAAGTAGGATTAGTCCTCAAAGGATTATGTTGTGGAGAGTAGGTCTGTTTTCCTCTCTGAGGAGATCCTTTCGGCTTAAGCTTATCGTGATACTTATCTGACATCCTGCTTTTCTTCTTCTCATAAGCTGCTGCTCTTTCTTTCGAGGCCTTTGCAAGCCCTGCCTCAACTACTAAGCTATCATGCACCAACTCGTCATAACTCGCAGTTCTCTGAAGGCTAACTGCTGTATCAATCTCACCCCTTAATCCTCTTTTATACTGATTCATCTTCCACACTTCATTCTCGGCATACTCATTATGTGTAGAATAGTAGGACAACTCCTCAAATTTCTTTGTGAACTCAGCAACCGACATATTACCTTGTTTCAACTCTAAGAACTCTTGTTCTTTCTTTACCTTGTAGGACAAAGGTAAATACTTTTCTAACATCACTCCTTTAAAGTTCTCCCAATTCACTTCTACACCATTGGCTTCCATCCTGCGCTGAGCAGATTCCCACCAGTCTTCTGCTGCGCCTCTGAGTTGGTTTGTTGCATAGACTACTTTATCTTCCTCTGAACATTCAGCCATTCTAAAGATCTTCTCCATCTGCTTAATCCACTTTCTTGCTTCTTGTGGTTCACCTTCTCCATTGAACTCCGGAGGGTGATGCCTGTTGTATTCACGGAACACTGGATTACCAATTACAGGAGGAGGTGGTGGCTGTGGATGGAAACCTTGACCCTGCTGCATCATCTCCATCCATTGTTGTTGAGCCTGGGCTTGTTGCTGAGACTGTTGTTGCATCATCAGCATCATTTGCTGATACTGTAACGCATTCTGAGCTTGTTGCTCTTGGTATTGCTGCTGCCAGGCCTGCTGTTGTTGCATCATCTGTTCCCATGAATTCTGACTGGGTCCTCCACTTTCGTCACTAGCTTGATTAGTACGAGGTCTACCTCTTCTTCTCCCAGACATCTTATCCTAGCTGTCATATACAAGTCAAAGTGATCAGTTTTAACTGAACATAACATCTAGAATGATGTCCTGGATCCAAGAGGTCCATAAACTTGGATTGTACTTTAATGACCCATGGCACAGTCTGAATCGACCTGCTCTGATACCAAATTGTAACACCCATATAGAGATTGCCTAGGATCTCTTACGAGTATTAAAATTTCGTACTGGATACATTAAATACAATACAGAAAAGTTGTTTATTAAAACCACAATACATAAGTTATAATACATCTCATGATCCATTACATAACATTCCTTATAATATACATCATATACATTGATCTTTTACAACATCCACATGATAAAACACAATACGGCACGATCAATCCGTAGCTTTCTCTTTACCTTTGCGTCGTGCCACCTGAGAAGAACCTGCACCAGAAGGAAAGGGATGAGACATAAAGTCTCAGTGAGCTCCTACCCTACCTACTGTTTGGCAACCTCAGGGAACCTAGGGTCGCCGTGCCTACCTCGGCGATCGTGGGGATACCTATGATCGCCAAGTCTTAACTTACCCATAGGGGGTCATCTGACTGATTCTGCTGATTTGGTGATCAAGGGGAAACCTAGGATCACCGTCTGATAATTGCTGACTGATATCTGATAATTGTCTGAATAAATATTGTCTGACTGATAATTTAATAGAATAATAACTGATACTTTGAGTTAGCTGTTAGCGTTGAACAAACATTATTATCTGGGTTCATTTTACGGAATGCCCCCGGGTGGAGTAACCCCGAAGCACATTCCCCTGATAACCGGTGAAAATTCCTATCATATCAGGCTAACACCGGACTCCTCTTGTCGTCGTGCGGTTATCCTTGCGGAATAACACGTCCCACTGGCGTGAACCTCCTGCGTCCCACTGGCGTGAACAACAGAAGACACGACTTAATAATAATAGTCTTAACTGATGCGTATACCTCCCGTGTCCCACTGGCGTGAACGACGGAAGACGCGAACAAAAAATCTGTAAACTGATGCGTGAACATTTCATGTCCCACTGGCGTGAACGATGAAAGTCACGACTTAAATGTAATAATCTTTAGTCTATACACTACGTGAACCATTCGTGTCCCACTGGCGTGAACATCGAAGGCCACGGCTTAATCTTACTAATTCTGAACTCTTAACCTATATAAGGTTCTAAACTTGAAACTTGATAACATTCTTATTAACCCTTCAAGGTTCTTGACCCATCGTTCTCATGAGCCATTCCTAGTGCTTACTTAAGCCTGCAACTTAAATCATGAATTTCCAAGCTTTGTATAACCTTTGCTCAAGTAATATTTTAAATTTTTGGAACCATATGAAATGAACTAAAATGGTGGTTTAAGTTTCTAAAAATGTATTATAGAAAATCAGTTGCCAAAAGCCATGCACGCGTGAACCAGAACCCCCAGAACAGCTCAACTAGGTTGGACTGTTCAAGGCTGGTCGCTACAGCGCCCTTCTGGTCGCTACAAGCGACAGCAGGCAGAACTTGGTCGCTACAGCGCCCAGTTCCTCGCTACAAGCGACAACCGTCGCTACAAGCGCCTGCGTGGTCGCTACAAGCGCGGCTAGGCAGGGATAATCCCAGTTTGGTCGCTACAAGCGACCGTCCGTCGCTACAGCGACCATATCAGTAAAACCTGCGTAAAAACGTGATTTCCACCATTTTTGCCCATTTAACAGTACCCATGTTTCTCAAACATGATAAATATGATTTTCTTTCATAAATTAACAATTATAAACACTCATGAGCAAAGATTAAACAATCAAGGAAATTAGGGTAAACTAGAAAACTTCCTAAAACTTGTAAAACTTGCCAAAGACACTCTAATAAGGTTCTATAATCTGAAATGAGCTCACCTTAATCCTCCTATTGGTGCTTGTTATTCTGATTTCCCAAAGTCTTGGCTTAACTCTACTTCTTCTCTCAAAATCTTCCTTGTTTCTTTCACTTATTCTAGCTTTGCTACCCAAACCTTGCTTGTGAAGTTTTCCTTAAGAATTGGATGATGGAAAGATGAGTTTATGGAGAGGGAGTGAGGGCGTGAGAGTGAGGAGGGAGAGGGAGAGAGAGTGAGCTGAAAATGGGAAAGAAAATGGAATGGAAGAGTGTAGATCACTCTTTTCTACTTCTTTGTTTCAAACTTTCCCCCCCTTTTTAACTTATTTACCATTTTGCCATGCCTTTTATTATTTAATTACCAAGCTTGCTTAATCGCATCTAATACTGATAGTAATCGCATCTGAGCGGGATGTTACAGTATATCAATAACAACAGCATTTCAACATGTTCCACATGATCATAATCACTTATTCCAGCTATCATAACAACAATTTATTCAATTTAACAACAACTTAATCATTTTCATTCAATTAAGCATTTTCACCAAAATACAACAACAACTTAACTCACAACTTAATCAACATAATCTCATGGATTCTCAAACTAAACACATACTCATGCTCAAAACCAACTTAATTAAGCATAATCATCATCAATTATCATGCTCTTCATCAAATTCATCAAAATTCACAAAGTTACCAAAACAACATAACCAAACATGAACTTTGATAAAACAACTACATGAATTCATCAATTCTAACATACTCAATTTAACCACAATAAAAGGAACACGAGTTTAACACAATTAATCATCAGTTGATGAAATTAAGCAATAATAAAAAACACCCAAACTACCCATTTTTTTTAAAACCCATATGGTGAAAATAATCTTCCCCCTAACCTCAATTCTTCTCAAAATTGGCTTCCTAGCTTGATTATCTCCCTTCTAGAGCTTTCCCCTCTTCTTTCTCTCCAAGTTTCTTCTTCCTCTTCTATTCTCTCTAGCCTCCTTTCTCTAGGTTTTTGCAAAATGTTTTGACCTAATGTCACTAACACTAACAATTCTCTTTAAATATAAATGGGTTAGGGTCACTTACACTAATGAGCTTAGTCACATTCATCACATAATTATTTCTCTACACTTTTACTTCACTTAATCCTCTCATTTTACTATTTCACCACTATTCTCTAAATTCAAATTTCTAACTTCTAACATATTACAAAAATGTCACTAACCCATAAAATGATCAAAATACCCTTAATCACTCAAAATCTACTAATCCCCCAATTCTCAATCAAATAAACAACTAATAAATATAATAAACAAATAATAATAGTAAATAAATCTAATACTAAAAATCGGACTGTTACAAGCTCCAACCAATAGGCTACTTGACAAAAAAAATGATGACTAATATGCAATGTGCTCTACGTTGTTCCTTCGGATAATGAGCCATCAAACCCTGCCCATAAACGCTCATGAGAAACATGAAACATAAGAGAGCACAATCAAACGAACTCAAACAAGATTTAGGATCAACAATTTTCAAAACAATGATGAGGGTTTCACATTTTAAATCATTAATTATTTGTAGCTCATATACTGAAATAGGGAAACACAAGCGAGATATTCATAACACCAATCCTCACACTTTCCTCCCATATTATTTGGAGCGGGTGGCACATGTGGAAACATCTATTTAGATAAATCAAAACGCAAAATTATCAAGTGTAAGCCAATAAACAATGTCAATGAATTTAGAATATACTATCAGCAAACAGTATGACAAAATTACACAATTCGTTCCTTAACTTAATTTCAATTAACACTTTCGTTCTTTATCTTTTTTTTCCCAATTTAATCCTTTATATTATAATTAAGTAACATTTTCGTCCTTTATCTTTTTCTTTTCCCGATTTAGTCCTTTATGTTATAAAATGTCAACATTGTTGTCCTTTTTTATCAAATCAAAATAAAAAAAATCATAAAAAACAACTTATAAAAAAGGATAACAATGTTGATATTTTATAACATAAATGACTAAATCGGGAAAAAAAAAATATAAAGGACGAAAATGTTACTTAATTATAACATAAAAGATTAAATCGGGGAAAAAAAAAGATAAAGGACGAAAGTGTTACTTGAAATTAAGTTAAGGGACGAATTGTGTAATTTTGCCAAACATTATTTATAAACGATGTCGTTTATTTATAAAGATAAAAATTGTTGATGGTATTTTATGAAGACATAAACATTGTTTATTTTCTTATACTTGATGATTTCTCTACTCTGATTTTGCATTTTGATTTATGTAAGGTAGAATTTTCATGTTGTGTCGTCTTTTCGAGATGATATGGGTAGTAATGTTTCATGGATTGGAGTTATCGATAACACGCTTTACATTCTTCTCTCCCGTCGACGAAACTACTTTGATATATGGAAAACAAAAAAAGGTTTTAGTTATCTATCAAAACCTTTTGCACTCTTCATGCCAAGCAATCTCTAGCGCTGAAATGAGGCGCCAAGCAATCTAAAGTTTTCGATGTCAAAATCACTTTTATTTTAATTTGTAACAAACAGATCTTTTATAAAAAAAAAACAGAATCTATTTTGTGTTTATTTATCATAATAAAAATTATTTTTAAAAAAACAATTTAGAGCCCATTTGTTATTTGTTTTTTTGCGAAAAAAAATCACTTCTTTTTTAAAAAAAATCACTTTTTAGAGCATTGCATGCGTTAATTACAGTTTTTTTTAAAAAAAACTCAGAATCTAAAAAAAAAAATCTAAATACAGCTTTTAAATGAGAAGCAGTTAAGAGTAGATTATCGCAAAATAGATTTTTTTAGAGAAGAAAGAAATTAAGTGTCAAAAGATTGAGGTAGTTTTATAAAAAAAATCCCTTTATATAGTTGTATCAAAACGAACTAACTTTTTTTTTTATAAAAAAAGTGATTTTTATTACGATAAATAAATGCAAAGTAGATTCTGATTTTTTTAATACAATCTCTAAAAAATAATCTGTAAATTATTCAATGTCAAAATCACTTTTATTTTAATTTGTAACAAACGGACTATTAGTTTGTTTGAATACTATATAAAAGAGATTTTTTGTTACAAAATTACCTCAATCTTTTGACACTTGTTTTCTCTGTCCTCTAAAAAAAAAATATTTTTGAAAAGCTTTGTTTAACAACTTCTCATTTGAAGCTGGTTTTAGATTCTTTTTATATTATGATTTTCATAAAAAACTGTAACGAACACATGCAAACTCTTAAAAATGATTTTTTTTAAAGTGGTTTTTCCTTAAAAAAAAACTATAACAAACAGACTCTTAATTTTAGTTTTGGAAAAACAAGATTTTACTAAATTTTAATTGTTAATATAAAATACTAGATTTTAATTGGTTTTTTTTTTGACAAGTAGATTTTAATTGGTTGAGTCGCAAGATGTATTTTATTTATTCAAATAATAATAATAAAAGTAGCAAGATTTATTCTAGACTAGATTCTTACTTAAATGTGCACTGCACGCAATATATAAGTCACAATAGAAAACCCTAAATTTATTGTATTTTGGTCGAACATCAATAAAAACCCCTATAGTTACCTTCTCTCTCTACGAAACAACCGTTGTTGATTTTTTATTTGTAGTCGGAGAGATGAGTTTCTTAAACTCCACAAAGCAAGCAGCTAACAACTTTGTTACGAAAGTGGAAGACTTGTTTTCGTTACATGATGATAAAGAAAAGAAAGAGAACTCGAAAATTCTCTTCTTGGGTAATAATGATATGCCGGTGAATTGTTCTTTCAAGAATTGTTCAGTTTCATTGTTAAATGATGAGATTAAAATTGTGACCAATGCTGAGTGTTCATCTTGTCACAAATTATTCTGCACAGTGTAAGGTTCCATGGCATGGAGGACATAACTGTCAACGATTTCAACAAAGAGAAAATAGATCTTTAGAGAAGAGAAAATCTCCCTTTGAAGATCTCTAGACCACGATGATGAAAAGAAGAAGAAGAAGAAAGTCACATTCGCCATTGATCAACCAAATCAAAACTCAATGAAAGTGAAGTGTAATGAATTCAAACAACAAAATTTGAAAGGGATTTTCAAATGTTCAGTAACAAGTAATGAGAAAGAGTTGAAGAAAGAAACCATTGAGACCAGCTATGAACACTACAAGAAAGTATGGCATTTTCCTACAAATTTTTCCTAGGAATTTAAATTCCTAGGAAAGCAGGATGTTTACTGACGAAAAATTTCGTCGGAAAGCAATATGGGTCCCGTTGTGTGAAGAAAAGTACAAAATTCGTCGGTAATTCCTCGGTAAGCAGCTTTTTACAAAAATTCGTCGGTAATTCGTCGGTAAGCATTTCTTTTTAAAATTCCTCGGTAAGGTGACTAATTTCGTCGGTAAGCATTTTTTATTAAAATTCGTCGGAAACCTTGCCAATTTCGTCGGTAAGCACTTGGTTCTGAAATTGACAGAATTGGAACGTGGCACAGTAACATGGCACAGTAATATTTGGATTGGAACGTTGACAGAATTGGAACGTTGCACAGTAATATTTGGTTCTGAAATCAACATGACCGTTGCAGCACAGTACTTGGATTGAAAATAGCCGTTGCTTGCATTGTAACGTTGGAAATTGGCATGGCTATATATACATTCATAATCCAATTACCAGTATCATTCACACCATTCCTTCCTTTCTTCTCCTTCATTCTTATACTACTATCTTTCATTTATTTAATTTATTTTCTCTCAATAAAATTATTATCTCAAATTATTATCACATATTATACACCATATAAATATCACTTATTCTCTCTATTATATATAACACACAATTTCTTTCTCAATCTCACACTCTACCATCAAATTCAATCATTCTCACTCATTTTTTTTTCTCAACTTCTATTTTATTATCATATTTTTATTTTATTTTACTCAAGATTATTGTTGCTACTACTCAAGGTTGCATTTATATTTTTTGAGGTTAGTTTTTATATTTTATTTTAAATTGTTAGAAAAAAAGAAAGTCATGGTTATTAGTAGTAAAAATGTTACTTAGTAAAAGAAGTGTAGTTTGTAAAAATTAGTTGGTAAAAATGTTACTATAATTATTTATAAAAATATTAGTTAGTAAATGTTTATTTTTTTAAAAGATGATATTAATAAAAAATGGTGTTAGTTTATAATAAAAAAAGTGTTAGCTTGTAAAAAAATTGTAGTTTAGTAAAAATGTTTTGTTTTTTTAAAAAAATATTGTGATTGATTTTATTAATTATGTTGTATTATTTTTTGTAGTTTCTTGCTTCGGATCCATTTTAAGGTTGGTTTTGTTGCTGCAGCTGCTACTTGGTTTTTTTTCATCCAGTTTGTTCATCGTCTAATTATTTGAGGTGGTATATATCTTCTCTTTATTTTAATTTGCTACAGTAGTTGTGTAATTAATTTGTCGGTGGCGCGCGGAATTATTATCGCGCGTAACTTTTATTTGTTGCTCGTAATTTTTATATTCGCGTAATGTTGAATTCGTACAATTTTAGAAAATGTGACATAGATTAATTAGAAAATGGTATATATGTTAGTTGGAAAAATATTAAATAATTTTTATGCAATTCATTTGAGATATTATATAATAACATCTGTTTTAGTTTAATAAAATGCAAGTAAAAATGTGGTTAATTAGTAAAAATGTTATTGTACGTAGTTATTTTAAAAAAAGAGGGTTAATTAAGTTAGTAACATAAATATGTATAAAAATTAGTTAATTAGTAAAAATAATTTATTGTACTAACTTATATGTTTTCAGTTAAATACCCATGCAAGTCACAAAATGGTGGTTAATTAGTAAAAATGTTATTGTCCGTAGTTATTTTAAAAAAAAGAGGGTTCCTTAGTTCGTCCCTCCCTCTGTCTCCCCTTCGTTCCTCGCGCGTGCCCCTCCTTTCTGTCCTTCCTGCCTCTGTTTTCCTTCGTTCCGCCCTCTCTTTTCCTGTGTTTCCCCCGTTTGTTCGCCCCCGCTCCCTTCGTCCCGCCTTCTGCCGTTCCTTTCTCTGCCTTCTGCCGTTCTTATTAATTATTCGCGCGTTCTTGTAACGAATAAATCACTAATAATTGAGTTAATATTAGTGACGCGGAAGATGGATCAATATATTTTACATCGTAGTTGGATGTACGATAGAAAATATCCGGGGAAAAGAACACTTAAAGCGGCTTTTGTGGATGGAGTTCGTGAATTTGTTGCTTACGCCATGTCGCAACGTGCGTTTACATTGGAGGGAGGGATAATGTCCGTGTATTAAATGTACGTGTAGGCTGCTTCAGAGCCCAAAAGATGTTCTAAATCATTTAAAGGACCTTGGTTTTATGGAGAATTATTACGTGTGGAAATATCATGGTGAACAAGAGCCGACAAATGATGTTAATATGCGCGCTTCAAGCAGCGGGGCGCGTACGGAGAGTGAAAACTTTGGCATGATGGAAGATATGGTTGGTGATGCTCTTGGGGTGAACCTGTCTTACAACGAGGACGAGGGCGCTGATCATGAAGAGGAAAGAATTCCGAACGAGAAAGCGTTGAAGTTTTACAAAATGATGATGGAAGTAAACAAGCCGTTGGTTGAAGGGTCGTCTGATTCTAAGTTATCCATGAGTGTGAGGCTTTTAGCTGCCAAGTCAGATTGGAGTGTGGCCGAAGAAGGCGCAGAATGTTATACAAAAATGATGAGGGACGCAACTCCTATAAAGGACAATTTGCCATTGAGTTTTTATGAGGCTAAGAAGTTGGTGTCGAAGTTGGGATTGCAAGTTAAAACTATTGATTGTTGCGTTAAAGGGTGCATGCTGTTTTACGACAACGAATTCGGTAAAAATGATGGGTCGTTGGTGGAGTGTAAATTTTGCAATGCACCGAGGTATCAAGTACGTGGTAATGCCAGTTCTCGGAAGCAGAAGCCAGTCTCAGTCAAGTCAATGTTTTATCTGCCAATAATACCAAGATTGCAGAGATTGTATGCATCAACTCACACAGCCGATAAAATGACGTGGCATTATTACAATAGAACAAATACAGGTGTGATGCGACATCCCTGTGACGGGGTGGCATGGAAGCACTTTGACGAAGTACATCCTGATTTTGCAGAAGATCCACGTAATGTGAGGCTTGGATTATGCTCTGATGGATTTGTCCCGTATATCCAAAAGTCGGCAACGCCTTATTCTTGTTGGCCAATTCTTCTTACCCCGTATAATCTTCCTCCTGACATGTGCATGTCAAAACCTTATTTGTTTTTGACTTGTGTTATACCAGGACCTAATAGCCCATTAGATGGTATAGATGTGTATTTACAACCCTTAATTGATGATTTGAAGAGATTGTGGATCGGGGAATCAACATATGATATTGCAAGGAAGGAGAATTTTAGGATGAGGGCAGCTTTGATGTGGACTATTAACGACTTTCCTGCATATGGAATGTTGTCTGGATGGTCGACTCATGGTAGATTGGCTTGTCCACATTGCATGGAAGAAACAAAGGCGTTTAACTTGCATCACGGAAGAAAGAGTTCGTGGTTTGACTGCCACCGTAGGTTTTTACCAGCAACGCATGAATTTCGTAAGAAGAGGAATTTGTTTCGTAAAGGAGAAACAGAAAAAGATGGCCCGCCTCCTAGGACAACATCAGATGAAGTATTCCGTAGAGTCAGTGCATTAGGACTTTTGAAATTCCCAGATGTTGGCAAAAGAGTCAGACACCCGCAATACGGTGACACCCACCATTGGACGAAAAGAAGTATCTTCTGGGACCTCCCTTACTGGAAAGACAATTTACTTAGACATAATCTTGATGTTATGCACATTGAGAAGAATTTTTGTGACAATATAATTCACACGGTGATGAATGTCCCTGGTAAAACAAAAGATAATGAGAAGGCTAGAATGGACTTGCCATTGATTTGTAAGAGACCAGATATGGAGCTACAACTTCTTCCAAATGGAAAATATCTAAAACCTAAGGCTATTTATAGTCTAACTGCTGATGAAGCAAAATCTGTTTGTCAATGGTTGAAAGAATTGAGGATGCCAGACGGATATTGTTCTAACTTGTCAAGGTGTGCCGACGTCAACTCCGGAAGACTGCGTGGAATGAAAAGTCATGATTCTCACGTTTTCATGGAACGCTTACTTCCAATTGCATTTAGTTCATTGCCAAAAAATGTTATAAACCCGTTGACTGAAATTAGCCAATTTTTTAAAGACTTATGTGCTTCAACCTTGAGGATGGATGAACTTGTTAAAATGGATCAGAATATTCCAATCACTCTTTGTAAGTTGGAGCAAGTTTGTCCCCCGGGTTTCTTTGATTCTATGGAACATCTTCCGGTGCATCTCGCATATGAAGCTTGGCTTGGTGGACCTGTTCATTATCGGTGGATGTATCCTTTTGAAAGGTTCATGGGTTATGCAAATGGAATGGTTAGAAATAAAGCAAGGGTTGAGGGATCAATAGCTGCAGCTTACGTGGTTCGGGAAACAAACTATTTCATCTCTCACTACTTCGACAACTTGATGTTGATCCCAAGAAATACACGAAATGAAGTTATTGTTGAAAGTGAAGAGTGTCAGTCAGCCTTATCAGTTTTTCGTCACCACGGACGTCTTTGTCATCCAGAGAAAGATTATTGGATGAACGATGCTGAGTTGCAGTCAGCGGCCATTCATGTGATGATTAATTGCATCGAAGTTGGACCATACATTGAGATGTTTCAAGGATTAAATATTGGTAACATATATACAACTTTTCAAGGATGGTTTAAACATCAGTTGCTAAATGATCATCCGACTACACAGATATATAAGTTGAGGGGGTTAGCCGAAGGTCCGGGAAGAAAAGTCAAACAATATCACACTTACTTTGTCAACGGATATAAATTTCATACTCAATCACGGTCGGTGGGCAAAAAAACAATTAACAGCGGTGTTTACGTCAAAGGAATCAGTGATGGAGGTGAAGATGACTTCTATGGTGTGATCAAACACATATTTGAAGTAACTTTCCTATATGTAGATGAACCCAACAAAGTTGTATTGTTTTACTGTGACTGGTTTGACCCTGCACATGGGATGAGAATTGACCCAAAGTATAAAACAGTTGATGTACGAATGGACAGAAGGTATAATGCATTTGACCCTTTCATCTTGGCAAGTAAAGTTAGTCAAGTGTATTATGTACCTTATCCTTCTCACCACCGACGCAAACATGGATGGTGTGCTGCTATCAAGTGTAAACCAAGAGGTCAAATTGAGACAGAAGATCAAGATAAAGAAGTTCCTTACCAAGATGATGAAATATCGCATGTTCCAGAAGTGATTGAAGTCGATCCTGCTACGGATTTGGTTGACAGAGATGTTGACGGTCAGCAAGTTGATGCTGAAATGTTAGCTCAAATGTTACTTGTTGACACTGACAGTGGGGATGAGTCTAGCAACTCTACAGACAATGGGGAAGATGCAATGAACCCCGAAGACAATGTGGATGATTTTTATTAATTATGACGATGTTTAATGTACGATTTTATCATATGAATTATTTTAATCTTGCATGTATAATGTGACAATATTTTATTCATTATATTAATTATTGTTTATTGTATTATGACAGGGATGTCTGGGCAAGACAAAGATAGGGGTAAGGCTAAAGTTGTAGAGACCACGAAGAAGAAGAAGAAAAACAAGTATCAAAACATAATAGATATTACCTCAGAGGAGACCAGATCATGGCGCCGTCTACCAGGGGTTTCCTTCCGTAACATTGATGAAAGGACTGGTACTCCTATTCCTACCACTACTACTACTACTCCACCACCTTACCCCACTCCATTCACAACTATTCCTCCCACATCATTCCCGACCATTCCCCCCACATCATTCTCGACCATTCCCTCGACCATTCCTCCGACATACACTACACCTGGATATGTTATGCCTGGATTCACCCCATCACATTCGCCTGGTTTCAATACCACCTCATTTGGTATCCGACAAGGCTTTAACGTACATGTTCCCCCCGTTGATCCCAGAAGACATTCATCAGCGGAAGTCATGCAAGATTTTATGCATGATTCAAGTTTCTTACGGTTATTGAATGTAACTGAACATCAGCCTCAACAGCACGAGCATCACCAACATGAAGAGCCACAAGGATCAACAGCAGCAACAGCAGCAGCAGCATCAGCAGGATCAGCAGGATCAGCAGCATCAGCATCAGCAGCACCAGCAGGACCACGACGAGGACGACGTCGCTTCGTTGAAGACTTGCATTATGCCGATGGGCTGCTTAAGATTACACCGACACCTGGATTGTAAGTATTAAAAGTAGTTTAATTTTTATTTGTTTTTTAAATGCATAATTTAATTAACACTTCAAATTTGTAGGTTGGAGCCATCCAAGAGAGTGGCAGAACATATTCGAGGAGCCATCCAGATGTTTTACCCGAAAGATAGGTGTTGGGGCGTCTATAAACATCTTACTAAAGACGACAGGGCGGCACTTTTTAAATACTTTTCGGTAAACACAATTTATTAAATATTAAATAATTGTAATTACTTTATAACATGCTATATTTTTAAAAATTTTAATGTCTAATAATTTTTTTGTTTATTGCAGGAGCATTGTACCTGGACTAGAGATGTTCATCTTCTTGTAGAGAAGCTCTTTCACAAGTTAGCTTCCAAACGTTTATCAGATTTGTTATATGATGAACGGGAGGAATGGAAAAAACATAAGGGCAACTACCGTACACATTGGATCGGGGAAATAGCGTGGGATCACTTGACCAAGTATTGGCTAGAAGATCCAAAATTTAAGAACCGTTCAAGAGCTAACAAGCAAAATAGAGCATCTCTTGTAGGAGGACATGAACACGCACAAGGATGTGTCAGTGTCCCTACCCATGCTAGACATATGGTAAAAAAATATTTCACTATTTCTATTTCTATACATGTATATATTAAATAAACTCAAATGTTCTAATTGCTTATACAACTTTTCGTGTACAATTAGGCAAAATCCTTGGAGAGGGATCCTTATCCAAATGAGCTCCATAGAGAGACTCATTTCAGCCAGCGTACTGGTCAGTATGTCGATGCTCGGGCACGCAATACCCAGGTAAATTTGCAAATATTCGTAATTTATTTTAATTAGAAAAATAAAGTGAATTATTAAAGAATTATGTTATTAACTAATATGAAATATGTTAATTTCATTTATTATTATTATTATATAATTTTTATTTGACTTTATTTGTAAACAATTATTATTATCTAATTTTCTTTACTTTTCTTTATAGGCAACTTATGACGAGTACGTAGCACGGTTTTTGGAGCAGAATCCCGACATTAAATCGCATGAAGAAATTCCCGACTCCATAAAAATTGAATTATGGGCAAAGGCTGCAGGAGGACAACAAAGACCGGATAGAGTATACGGTCTTGGAGCGTTAGCCGGCAACGTGGTGCATGGAAATTTGTACCGTGCTCCTGTTCTACCAGAGTCCAGCTCAGCTCGTTCTGCAGAGCTGTCTCCTGAGATTCAAGCAATGATAACTCGAATGAACGAGGAGTTGCAAAGCCAAAAGTTGGAGTTGGCAAAGAAAAATGAGACAGAGAAGAAGCTATTGAAACAAATGAATGTCTTTCGAAAATTCCAAAAGATGATGACAAAGAAGTTCATGGGTGGGAAAAAGAGTAGAATGACATCTAATTCATCGTCGCCTGCATCGTCGAATCAATTTTCACCGACACCTCAACAAATACATGACGACGACGATGATAATGACGAGGACGCCGAGGAGGAGGAGGAGGAGGAGGAGGAGGAGGAAGAGGAGGAGGATGATAGCGAGTAATTTATGTTTTTTGTCAGGTACATTTATGAATATTGTCGTTGATAGCGAGTAATTTATGAATATTATTAATTGTCGTTGTGTACTCAAATTATTATTGGAATTTTATTAAATTTAACCAAATTTTTTTTTAGACAAGACCTCATTAAATACATGACGACGACGATGATGATAATGACGAGGACGAGGAGGAGGAGGAGGATGATAGCGAGTAATTTATGTTTTTGTCAGGTACATTTATGAATATTGTCGTTGATAGCGAGTAATTTATGAATATTATTAATTGTCGTTGTGTACTCAAATTATTATTGGAATTTTATTAAATTTAACCAAATTTTTTTTTTAGACAAGACCTCATTAAATACATGACGACGACGATGATGATAATGACGAGGACGAGGAGGAGGAGGAGGAGGAGGATAGCGAGTAATTTATGTTTTTGTCAGGTACATTTATGAATATTGTCGTTGATAGCGAGTAATTTATGAATATTAATTGTCGTTGTGTACTCAAATCATTATTTTTTATTTTATTAAATTTAACCAAATTCTTTTTATAATGACGAGGACGACGATGAGGAGGAGGAGGATGATAGCGAGTACTTTATGTTTTTATCAGGTAAATATATGAATATTGTCGTTGATAGCAAGTAATTTATGAATATTAATTGTCGTTGTGTACTCAAATCATTATTTTTTATTTTATTAAATTTAACCAAATTCTTTTTTTATAATGACGAGGACAACGATGAGGAGGAGGAGGATGATAGCGAGTACTTTATGTTTTTATCAGGTACATTTATGAATATTGTCGTTGATAGCGAGTAATTTATGAATATTAATTGTCGTTGTGTACTCAAATCATTATTTTTTATTTTAAGTGTTTTAACCAAATTCTTTTTTTATAATGACGAGGACGACGATGAGGAGGAGGAGGATGATAGCGAGTACTTTATGTTTTTATCAGGTACATTTATGAATATTGTCGTTGATAGCGAGTAATTTATGAATATTAATTGTCGTTGTGTACTCAAATCATTATTTTTTATTTTAAGTGTTTTAACCAAAATTTTTTTTTATAATGACGAGGACGACGATGAGGAGGAGGAGGATAATAGCGAGTACTTTATGTTTTTATCAGGTACATTTATGAATATTTTCGTTGATAGCGAGTAATTTATGAATATTAATTGTCATTGTGTCCTCGGAAAATCATTATTTTTTATTTTAAGTGTTTTAACCAAATTTTTTTTTTTATAATGACGAGGACGACGATGAGGAGGAGGAGGATGATAGCGAGTACTTTATGTTTTTGTCAGGTAAATTTATGAATATTGTCGTTGATAGCGAGTAATTTATGAATATTAATTGTCGTTGTGTACTTAAATCATTATTTTTTATTTCAAGTGTTTTAACCAAATTTTTTTTTTATAATGACGAGGACGACGATGAGGAGGAGGAGGATGATAGCGAGTACTTTATGTTTTTGTCAGGTAAATTTATGAACATTGTCGTTGATAGCGAGTAATTTATGAATATTAATTGTCGTTGTGTACTCAAATCATTATTTTTTATTTTATTAAATTTAACTAATTTTTTTTATACAAGACCAAGTAAAATATTTATAATGTATTTTTTCAAAAATAATCGATTTTTTAAAATAACTGTTTTTTTTTTTAAAAAAAATGGAATCTTTTCCGAGGAATTTCCTAGGAAAAATTCCTAGGAAAGATTAAGGGGGAAATGAAAATTGCAGAGAGGGAAACGAAAATTTAAAATTTTAAGGGGAAGTTTTCCTAGGAATTTTTCCTAGGAAATTCCTCGGAAAACATCACAGAATTTTTTTCTCTATAAATAACACACTCTACACTACACATTTCATCATTCATTCATTCATCTCTACTCATAATTTTTCATCTTCTTCATCTATCTCTACATTTTCTTCTTCATCTTCTTCTTCATCTTCTTCAACAATTTTTAAACACATAATTTTTTATCTTCTTCAACAATAAACTTTATCATTCTTCCTATTCTCATCTTCTCTTCTTCTTTCTATTTTCATCATCATCATCATCTTCTTCTTCTTCTTCTTCTTCTTCTTATTCTTCTTCTTCTTCTTCTTCTTCTTCTTCTTCTTCTTCATCTTCTTCTTCTTCTTCTTTTTTTTCAACAACTCATCCACAACAATTTTCTATCTTCATTAATTTTCTTCTTCCTAATTTCTTCTTCCTTTTTCAACAACTATACCACAACAATTTTTCATCTTCTTCAACCATAAAATCTATTTATTTCTTTCAAAAATAATTCCATCAAAATAATTCATTCCTACATTTTTTTTAATGAAAATCACTTTTACTTCATATATTTCTTTTTTAAAAATCATTTTTTAATATATATTTTTTCGAATTTTTTTTCAAAATTTGAATTTCGCGCATTTTTTTCGATTTTTTTTTCAAAATTTGAATTTCGCGCAATTTTTTTAAAAAAAATTCAAATTCTTTTGGCGCAATTTTTCAAAATTCAAATTTTTGGCGCAATTTTTGAAATTTTTGAAATTTTTTTGAAATTTAAAAATTAATTTTTTTTTAAAAAATTAATTATTTTCCTCGGAAATTCCTCGGAAAAAATTTTAAAAATTTTTCAAATTTTTTTGGCGCAAAATTTTAAAATTTTGGCGCAATTTTGAAATTCGAAAAATTTAATTTTTTTTTAAAAATTAATTATTTTCCTCGGAAATTCCTCGGAAAAAATTTTAAATTTTTTTCAAATTTTTTTGGCGTAAAATTTTAAAATTTTGGCGCTTTTTTGAAATTCGAAAAATTTCATTTTTTTTTTAAAAAATAATTATTTTCCTCGGAAATTCCTCGGAAAAAATTTTAATAAATTTTCAAATTTTTTTGGCGCAAATTTTTTTAAATTTTGGCGCTTTTTTAAAATCCCAAAATTTATTTATTTATTTTTTAATAATTAATTATTTTCCTCGGAAATTCCTCGGAAACAAACCATTAAAATATAATAAATTTTCCTCGGAAACTAACCATTAAAATATTAATAAAAATTCGTCGGAAATTCGTCGGAAAACATGTGTCAGAAGTAGCAGTTTTGCAGGAAAGCTTTCCTAGGAAATTTTCCTCGGAAATTCCTAGGAAAGCTTCTGACTAAAAATTCCTAGAAAATTCCTCGGAAAATCCTAGGAATAGATCGAAAATTTCCTAGGAATTTTTTCGTCGGTAATTTCCTCGGAAAACACTGTTTCCGAGGAAATTAGGCTGTTTTCCTAGGAAAAAATTCCTAGGAAAAATTGATATTTCTTGCAGTGGAATGTACTTCACTACCTCCAAAATCCTTTTGTGGTTTATGCTCTGATTTCATGCAAGACTCTGATATTGTTAGAGGAAGTGCCACATGCAATCACCCCTTTTGTGGCAATTGTATATCTAAGCATGTGGCTGACCAACTAAGCCACAATATAAATAAAGTTTATTGTCCAAATCCAGGCTGTTACGTGGAGCTGAAGCCACAGCATTTGCAACACATTTTGCCTAAAGAAGTTATTGATCGATGGGAATACGAGTCCTACATTGCTTGGTGGAATTGTGGCTTTAAATAAAAGGATTTGGATTTGCTTTGATCAACAATTTCAGGCATTCACACAGTCAACACATTAGTGTTAGATTGAGATCAGACGGTCCAGATTTCAAGGTTTACGATGATCTCCCGTTTTTTTTATATATAGGTTTCTTTAATGTTGACATACAAATTAAGTCTCTTTGGTTTAGTTTTATGATTCTATACACATGCTATGAATGTGTAATAGAGTTTTCTGTCAATAAACAACATTTTCTTCTAGTTTCTGATCTAGTTCGTATAAAAAAAAAAATTGTTAAGGAGTGTGACTCTGTTACCATAATATATATAGCGTGCTTATGAATTTGTTATCATCCTCTCCTATGTACTAAATTATTCCTATGAGTCCGTACCAATTGGAATTAGCAGAACAGTTCAATTATGTCTTGATTCTCAGCAATTGTTTATGAAATATTTGAAGCACTTGCTTAGAACTTGTTAAAGCAAGTGGATAGATATGCACACTAAAATGAGATATAAATGTGTTTATGAAATATTTGAAGAACTTGTTTAGAACTTGTTAAAGCAAAGCTATTGAAATTGATGCAGGAGTTCATGTTCAGGATCTGATTTAGGACTTCCAGCAAGGATTTGTCTACACTGGTATTGAAATTTAACACTGAAAATGAGATTGATATTTCCAAACATTAAAAAGAGTAGACTATCAATTCGAGTGAAGTATAAAAAGATTTTCTTTGATGAAATCCGAAATGGACTGAAGAGGCTGGCCGAACTTAGTGAGAAGTGTTTTGTTGTCGCGGAGGATGAGGTGGTACCTCCAAATACTCGACACTCAAGCCAGTGAGAGAATATGATTATTCAATTCAATGGTGATTTTTAACTATTTTTCTTGTTTAATCGTATCAACTTTTCTTGAAAATTATAGGTTTTCCTTTTTAATAGGGCATTACCTCTGTTTTTTTATATATTAATTTTTCATCTTAACTATACAAACATTTTATTAAAATAATGAGATTGATATTTCCAAACATAAAAAAGACAGTAAAATTGAAGACTACCAATTCTAAGAATGAAAGGAAGTAAAAAGATTTTCTTTGATGAACAAGGACTGCAAAGATTGATAGTAACAAACTAACAATATCTCTCAAATCACATTACAAGCACAAGGAACCACAGAAAAGCTTAGGCAATTGGCTTAAAACTACAATGGAGCGGTTTGTACATAAAACTATTTCTTGGATTGTCTTTATATTTTGAATTTATCAAAACATAAATTATTGGTGAAACCTAATATACAAATGAACAAATAAGGAAGATATATTAGCAATAAAAGAATGAGAAAGCTTCTATATATCTTCTAAGACATTTAGGTGGAGCTTTCTAGCTTTGCTCTCAGGTCTTTCCTCAATATCTTTCCTGCAGGAGACTTTGGAATTGCATGAATAAAATATACTTTGTGCAGTCTTTTATAAAATACCACCTGTTCACAATAAATACCAAATGCCACTTTTAGTCAAATATAGGATCAATATAAATATTAGAGTTCAAAGTCTTTTATAAATGTTCATCTTAATATCTCTCATAATTTTTCAACGGCACAATTTAGTCTTTGACAAAAATAAAAACTAAAGTAGTCCCTGACATTTTCATAGTAGGGACAAATTAGTCTTTCTATTATAATGAATCAGAGACTAATTTGTCCTCAATATAAAAATGTCAAGGACTAATTTGAGTTTATTTTTGTTAGAGACTGAATTGGGCCGTAAGAAAATTGTGAGGAACCATAATGGGTTTTCACTCTAGTCAAATTATATAGAAAGTAGAATTTTAATTTCTTTTTATCAAATAACACAATTAATGTATATAGCAATGCTTATATTACCTGTTTAGCTATAAACTCCTTTACAATCTCTTCAGTTAGATCATTTCCATTTGATCTTACCACAAAGGCAACAGGAACTTCACCAGCAGCAACATCCTTTTGACTGTTATAATATTTGGTTCCATTAGTGATTAATTATTATTTATATATAAATAATGACATCAAGATTCAAATAAATCAATTAAGATATACTTACGGGACAACGGCTGCATCTGCAATAGATGGATGACTTACAAGAAGACCTTCAAGTTCAGCAGGGGGCACCTAACATAACAAAATAATAATTAAGCATAAGATTGGTTGTTGCCACTTTTTTTTTTTCTTTTTATACAATTGTATTTTATGAGGTAAATTTAATTGTATTCATAAATTAATGAAATACATACTTGGAAGCCTTTGAATTTGATGAGCTCCTTCACTCTGTCAACTATGAAAATCTCATCATTGTCATCTATATAGCCAACATCACCAGTATGAAGCCAACCCTCCTCATCAATAGTAGTTTTTGTTGCATTCTCATCATTCAAATATCCTAAAATATTGAAATGTATAATTTGAAAATAATTAAAAATAATTATACTATGAATTTCTCTTCTTGTTTGTTCCTAGAGATATTGAAGGATACAATAAAATGTGCATAATATTTTCATCATGAAATAAAGAAAATTACTAGGAAGAAAAATATTCTTAAGGTAATATTGCATTTATATAATATATATACCTTTCATGGTTTGTTGGCCACGTATGCAAATTTCACCAGGTTGATTATAACCAAGAGAAAGACCAGTTTCAGGGTCAAGAACTTTGAGCTCTGCATTTCTTACAACAGTGCCACATGAGCCTGAACTTGTTGGGAATGGGTTCTTTGCAAAGCCCAAAGACATGGACAGTACTGGGCCTGCCTCTGTCATACCGTACCCCTGAAGACACATGCAAAATGTTCCAATTTTAAATTCTGATTTGTAAGGAAATAATCAAAGACATTTAAGAAAACAAATACTCCCGTTTTATATATAACAAAATAATTTTTTTTCAGATTAATTGAATAACCGATGAATAAAAAAGAAAATCTTTGCTTATATAGACAAGATACATGTATTTCTAACTATGTTTTGTCCCAATCCAGTTCTTTTTATTTTTTAATTTTCTTAGGTTCTGTCCTAACTCTCTTTATTTTATAGGATGTTATTCAACTATAAATTTTGAAGTTGACAACATCACGTGTGGAGAACAAAAGTACATCTTATTAATTTGTTCTCTATGGTTTAAATTTTTTATTTGTTAGGTTGCTTATGAACTTTTCTTCTATAGCCCATATTGGACACCTCTATCACTAGTGTTTATTGCAATTTTGGCAACTAGGCAGCAATTGAGACGGTTGAGGCACCAAAACTTTGACCTTAATTGCTAGGTGGTGTTGAAACTAAACAAGATAAACTAACCCAGTTTTGTATATACACCTAAGTCACGTTGTCATGTTTGACCCTAAGCAAAAATACGAGGCACATTATATTCTTATTAGTACACCAAAAATAATTACTAAATATTTCTAATTTTTATCATCCACAATGGAGACACCTATTTTTTAGTACTTAAATGAGTCTCACGTATATACATCACTTATTTATAATTGGCATAAATACAGTTTTGCCCCCTATTTTGACTAAAACTGGATTTTACCCCCTATTTCAAAACTCGGAATTTTACCCCCATATTTTACATTTTCTAGGATTTTACCTCCTAATCACATTTGAACTCATTTATGCTGATGTGGCAGTGTTGGTGTGGATTTTAAAATATTTTCTTATTATCCACCCAATTAATTATTTAAATTAAATATTACTTTATTATTTATTTTTTTAATTACATAATTTTGAATAACTTTTGAAAAAACAAAAAAATACCATAAAATGTAGAGAAAAGTCTGAAAAAAAAAGCAGGAATTATAAAACAAAAAATTATAAAACTAGAAGGAAAAAAGCCAGAAAAAACAGTAAAAAAAATTGAAAAAAAAAACTAAAAAAAACCATAAAATGCAGAAAAAGTCTGAAAATAAGCACGAATTATAAAAAAAATTATAAAACCAGAAGGAAAAAAATCAGAAAAAAGCAGTAAAAAAAACCAAAAAAATACTAGAAAATTCAGAGAGAAAAGTAGGAAAAAAAAATCAGCAAAAAACAAAAAAAAAAAATCGTAGAAAAAACAATAAAAATACCAGAAAAAAATACCATTAAAAATACATGGAAAAATATTATGCACCTATAATTATTTGGATGATCATTAGCATAGTTATATCCCAAATATTTATAGGTATTTTTCTGTTTTTTGCTGATTTTTTTCCTAGTTTTTTTCTCCATTTAGTAGTATTTTTCTTGTTTTTTTACAGCTTTTTTATGGTTTTTTCTTTCTGTTTTTATAATTTTTGGTTTTATAATTCCTGCTTTTTTTAAGAATTTTTCTGCATTTTATTGTATTTTTTTAGCTTTTTTTCGATTTTTTTAAAAAAGGTTATTCAAAATTTTGTAATTTAAAAAATAATAAGTAAAATAATATTTAATTGAAATAATTAATTAGGTGAATAATAAGATAATATTTTAAAATCCACATGAACACTGTCACATCAGCATAAATGAGTTCAAATGTGATTAGGAGGTAAAATCCTGGAAAATGTAAAATAGGGGGGTAAAATTCGGAGTTTTAAAATAGGGGTAAAATCCAGTTTGAGTCAAAATAGGGGGGTAAAACTGCATTTAAGTCTTTATAATTTTTAAATAGTAGTACCTAATAAGCATTCAATCCCTCCAATCACACACAATTTTCTTAAATGGGACACACTAATCAACTATCAAAAACTTTATATCATTACATATCAATTTTTTAATATTAAAAAAATGTAAGTCCCACTTAAGAATGAGGTCTTAAGTGACACCCTTGGTCCTATAGGACCCAAAAATTATTTCTTCTTAATAAAGATATCTAATAGGTACAGAGACTTAAAAGATTAAGACGTGACTATTAGAGATGTCTAAGAAAATGTTTTTGTCTGTTGAATTATGTTGAGGATCATACCACTAAATGCTTAGAAATAATTGCAAAGATTTTACCAACAAAAGAAGAAGAAATACCGCAAGTATTTACTCCTCCTTGTCCTTGTAGGTCCAGGTTTAATGTCCTGGTATCTTGCAATCATATTCATCGATGATGCGAATATATTAGCATTAATTATATGTCGGTACAGACTAGCTTTTTTGGGACATTGTCTAAAAGATTTACGTAAACGTTAAAAAATAATTAAATGTTTTGTTTGGCAAAGTAAAAAGTTAGAAGTTGTATGTTAACTAGTGTTTATAACACACTTGTTAAAGAAATCAAAAGTAATATATTTATATTATATTTAATAATATTTTAACTTTTAAAAAGTCAAATTTATTATTTTTTACCATTTCTTAAAACAATAATTCTATTTTTATTCTTTTAACCAATATCCTAAGAATAATCTTTAACATTTTCCAAAAGTTAATGCATTTTTACTTTTTTACGACAAGTTAGTTATTAAAAATAAAATATTTTATTTATTAGTATAAATAGTAAAGTGCTACTACTTCCTTTCAAATTTTCAATTGTATTCAATTATTTCAGAAAATACCATATTTTATTTACTACTAGCTAGTATAAATAGTAAAGTGCTACTACTTCCTTTCAAATTTTCAATGGTATTCAATCATTTCAGAAAAATTAAGAGAAGGGTAAATATTATTATTCCTCCCCAGTAGAATACTAGTCCAAATTTGTACATACTGCAAAATATTTATTCAATTCTCTATTATTTTTTATTTAAAAAGCCAACAAAAATTGCAAGACAAGGCACAAAACATGCCACAGTAATCAACAAATACTACACCATCACAGTTTAAAGGCATTTAATCCTCTATTAATAAGTAATTACAGGAACCAACTGAAGTCATTTATCTATAATTTCTTTTCTTATGTGTTGACATATTATCTATATTAATTAAATTACTATGAAAATACTTAATTGGGCGAAACAGTTATAATATTTCATTCTAGCATTCTTTGTTGGTGAAATATTTTTTTGAGGAAGGTAAGATATATATTTTATCTAATGCTATAAAATATTTTCTTATAAACAAATAAGCAATTCTTGTAAAAACTTAATTCACATTTAGTTCCTTTTTTTGACAAATAATATTTAGTTCCTTATTTATTTTATTTTTTTAAAAGAATTTAGTTCTTTATTTATTGATGTTATAAACTTAACATATAGATACATAAAAAAAGTCAAATGGAAGGTTAAACATGAATGAAACTTTTGTAGAATTATTACTTTTGATAAGGTATTTCATAGAAAACAAAACATTCATTATTTATTTGTTTTGAAATAATTTATTAATTTTTTCTTAAAAAGTTAAAATTTGTATTGACTTTGATGTAAGCCACGTCAAAAAAAGAGAAAACAGCCACGTCAAGGGTATGGAGACCGAAGAATTAGTTGAGCGGTTCTAAGGACTAGAATGGCCTCATTAAATTAACTTTGCCAGAGCAGCAGTCCCATTCTCAGTCACATAAAAATTAAAGATGATGATGATGATGATGAAAAGAAATAACCTTGATCACTATTATAAAAAAAAAAAAACACTTTTTAATTTTATTGAAAAAACTATATGAACTATATTTTTTTATATGTTATATATTAAATATTTTTTCTTTTTTAAAATAATTATCACTTTAAAATATAAAACAATATTTATTATTCTTTTTTCTCTTCGCGAATACTCCCTCCGTTCCTTTTTAAGTGTTTTTTTGAGAAAATTTTTATTTCAATTTAACTGTTACTTTCAAAGTTCAATGCAACATTAAATGTTGTTTTACCAATATTATCTTTAGTTATTTATTACGAAGAGAAAAATATATAAAATGAGATGTTAAATGAATAAGACTATTATAGTAAAATATAAATTATTGTATCACTAACATTTATTAATTGTCTTGATTTAAAGTAAAATGTTAAAAAATGACTGTTAAAAAAAACAGAGTTAATATATTCTTATTAATTGACCTATGTTGATACCAATTTTCGAGAGCAACTCAGAATTACCTAAAAAACACACAAAAAGAGAATAAAGGAGAAAAAAGTTAACCTGTCCCAAAACAGCTTGAGGAATTCTATTATGGAGAGTTTCTTCAAGCTCCTTCCCTAACGGTGCAGCACCAGACAAAACCAACCTTATTGAACTCAGATCAAACTCCGCCACCGTTGGATTCTTCGCCAAAGCCAAAACCAACGGCGGAACAACCATCGCCACCGTCACCTTATGTTTCTGTATAAGACTAAGCAAAGTACCAATCTCAAATTTATGCATCAACAAAACCCCACTCCCTGCTCTCAGTGCACACAATAGCACACTGTTGAGAGAAAATATATGAAACAATGGAAGAACACAAAGAAGAACATCTTCTGTTGTTAAATATAGATTTGGATTCTCTCCGTCCACTTGTTGAGCCACACTTGTTGTTAAGCTCTTATGTGTTAGAATCACTCCTTTAGGTAATCCTGTTGTTCCTGAAGAAAATGGTAGCGCCACCGCGTCTTCTGGATCGATCTCCACTACCGGAATATCCTCTTCGTTCGACTCGGAAATCACCGAGAAATGTAAACAATTCACCGGTGGTTCATCGGTTGTTATCACCTTAAAGTCAAATTCTACACCAACCTCATTTTGACGGAGTTTGTCAACGTACATTGCTTGTGTAATGATGAGTTTTGTTTTAGAAGCTTTTATTTGTTTGAAGATCTCTGCACTGGTGTAAAATGGATTGGCGGTGGTTGCGACCGCGCCAATCATGGAAGCAGCCATGAAAGAGAGAACAAATTCAGCTGAGTTTTGTAGAAGAATCATGATTACATCGCCTTTCTGGATGCCTAATTTGGACAAACCAGCTGCGATTTTTCGACATTGGAGATAGGTTTCGGCGTAGGTATAGGTTTTTCCAGTGGAAGCGACGATGAGACAAGGACGATCAGCGAATTCAGAGAGGTTTTCGAAGCAGTAGGTATGAAGTGGGAGGTGGTTAGAGATTGGTATATCTGGTAATTTTGATTTGAATATATGAGTAGTTTGGGTAGAAAGAGAAATAGAATCATCCTCAAAATCACAAGGTTTTTGTTTTTCTTGGTTAATTTTTTCAAGTTTAGGTACAGAAACAGAAGTAGATACTTCTGTGGTCTGTTTGGCATCAACAGAAGGAACTACTGACAACATTGTTTTAACTGATTATTATGAAGACAAAGCACTTTTAGGAAAGAGAAAAGTGAAGTTGAGAGAATGAGAAATGAAGAGAGGAAAATGTGGTAGGTAATATAAGGGAGAGAAAATGGGAAGGGAAGAGATTGGCGGGTGGAGAAAGAAAATTCAACGACTTAGGGGTGTTAGGTGGGAGTGAAGGATGGTTTTAGTTTGGAAAAAGCTAACAAATATTTTCTTGGTACGGTTTAAAAATTTTAAATAATAAGTTTTTTTTTAAAAAATTTATGTATTTAATTCATCGAAAATTATAGCATTTAAATTTTTGAATGAATAATTTTATAATTTAAAATCTTTAAAGGTGTATGAAACACTCGTTACCAAGACATTTTTAATTTTTTTTAGTTTTTTTTTTTTTTTAATAATGAAAAAGTGAGAAAGAGAGGTAGCCAAGTAATCACGTTCAAAACCATGCGTTCTTCTTCTAGCCATTCTTACTTACCTACCTACCCGGTATTATGTCTTTTTCTCTCTGCCTGCTAATTTTTGTATTTTTTTATACCAAGTATTAAAAATATGGGTCAGCTCAGCTCTGCTCTCAACTTTTATGGTACGATATTTGGTGAGCACTTACCGTGAAATAAATTGTTTGTTTAAATATTGGCTGCTGATCCACGTGGGCGGATTCTATGGTCATCAGCTCACTAGAACCCTCCTGGCATGTTTGTTTTTGAACAAGTAGTGAGTGTTTCAATCAATGGGATGAAAAGTATTAAAGCAATAGTGTGATCTTGTTATTCTATGGATTATGGATCAATTATTTGGACTTCATATCAAGTCAATACAAGGTGCATGAAAAATAAAACAATAATGTTCCCAAGACACTTAGGATTCTTAGATTTGCGACGCCTGATTTATCATATGAAAATTGTGGGGTTAATTATGTAGTTGAGTTAATCTTTTTTAGTTAAAATGGAATATATTAACACAAAGTTTAAATCCTACCTAATACAAGAAGTACATGGATAGAAATCAAACAATAACAAGAGGCGCAGCAACATCGCAAAAAGCGAAAAACAAGTGAAAAGCACAACATTAAAATTAAGTGACAAAACTCAAACATCCAATAAGGCTTGTCCACAAAAGCTAGATTCACGCGAGGCGCTTTCAACCACAAAAAATATAACAACTTAACTTTGTCGAGTAATTGAACCAACGACAACTCCTTATCCTTGAATATGCGGCAATTTCTTTCCTTTCACACTATCCAAACACAAGATAACCAAATTAAAACAATAGTTGATCGAACCTTCTTTGAAAAATTACTCAGATTGCCGACAAGATACCATATATGCCCAAAATACTCGTATCCCAAAAATGGCGATTAGCACTTTCCTCGATGTCGCAGCCACCCGTACAAATAATAGAATTTTACTGAAGAACACCGCGCCTGAGAAGATTATCCTTAGTCGAAAGCCGATTGCATAACAACCGTCAAGCAAACATGAATACCTTCAGAGGAGCGGCCTTATTCCAAATAACGTTGTGCATGTCCAAACTGTTAGTCTACACGCCTTGTGATAACAACTTGTAAATGACGCGCACTAAGTAACCTTTGTCGGGATCAAGATGCCAATCCCATTTGTCTTCCCGATCAGCCTGAAAAAAAATTGTTATGCAACAACTCACAACACTCCTCCACCTATTCCTTTTCCCATGCAAACAGACTCTGTCGCCACAACCAAGCTCCACCCCCAACACCCCAACCCAAAGAGCATATATCAGCAACTGACATCATATGATTTTCAGCTAAATCAAACAAACCTCTAAACCTATGACATAACATACCTCCTTCCAACCACAGATCAGACCAAAAGTAAGTTGTAGTCCCATCGTCCACCACCCACACCAAACTATAATCAAACCAACTACCCATCCTCATTCCTACACCTCTTTTGATACTCATCAAATCATGGCACCATGAAGACCTCTCCTCCCTCGATTCTTTAGCCGCCCTCCTTTCTCTCCATACCTACTTATCAACACCTTGTACCAAAAACACCCCATCTCTAAAGCAATCTCCAACACCACTTACCTAAGAATGGCAGCTTAAACTCCCGAATTTTACTAGCCCCTAATCTTCATTTCTCCTAACCTCGACAAACCTTTTCCAGTTTAATCCAGTTAATTTTCCTCATAGCCCCCCCCCCCCCCCCCCCCCCCCCCCCCCCTCCCCAAAAAAAAAATTAAATTAAAAAATAGATTCGACAGAGGAGATAATACATGTGGGCGCCTTTAAGAAGGAAAGCAAGTAGACCACTAGATATGACATGACATATTTTAGAAAGATTAAGCGACCACCCATCGACAAATTCCTACTTTTTCACCCTAATAATTTTATTTTAATCCAGTCAATCAAAGGATACCAGAAGCTCAATCGACGAGAATCACCACCAATAAAGAGACCCAAATAAAGAAAAGGGATCCACCCTATTTTACAATTCAGAACCATAGTTGTGTCAGCAAAACAAGACCCAGGAACATTCACGCCCACCAACAGACTTTTGTGAAAATTAACCTTGAGACCTGAGATAATCTCAAAGAGAATGTGATTAGCTTTTATCGCTCTAACATTTGCCCAACTTTTCTCACCCAATAATAATGTATCCATCAACAAACTGTAAAGGAGTCAAATAGACCTCACCTGCCTGCCCAACTTTATAACCAACATATAGTCCAACTTCAACTATAACATTCAACATAACTTTTAATCCTTCAATACCTAATAGAAAAAGAAAAGGAGAAAATGGATCACCTTGACGTAATCCTCTTTCCATTTTAAATCCATTAGTCAGGCTACCATTGACATGAACCGAAGTCGTTGTCGCACTCACACATTCCAAGAGTCATTTACGCCATAAAACAAGAAAGTTCATTTTCTCCATTACACCATCTAAGATATGTAAATGACTCTTGTAAGCCAAAAAAGGGATTGTAAGCCATCCAAGAGTCATCACACGGGTTACAAGAGTCATTTTAAATAAACTGAATCGTAAGTCTTCTCAAAATCGACCTTGAACATTAATAATTCCTTTTTAAATTTGCGAGTTTCGTCCACCATCTCATTGGCAACCAGGATGCCATCAAGAATTTGTCTACCTTTAATGAACGCTGACTAAATATCTGAGACTACACTTCCAATAACATTTTTGAGGCGACTTGCTTAGACTTTAGCCAACACTTTATAAAGACAACCCGCCAAAGAAATAGGTCTAAACTCCGACAATACCTCAGGGTTCTCAACTTTTGGGATTAGAGCTATAAACATACAATTCAAACCTTTCACCAAACTTCCATTCGGGTGGAACTCCTATAAGAACCTCATGAAATCAGATTTTAACTCCTCCCAACAATCCTTAATAAACCTAAAATTAATTCCATGAAATATTTTTTAGTTGTCCAACACCGTATATATACGGTACATACTATATTTACCATTTGGTTTTTAAATTCTCTCTCTCTCTCTTCAAGTCACATTAATAATTTTAGTTATATGTGATGTATTTTTCCTCTAAAAAATATGTATTTTGTATGGTGTTGAAATACGATGTCAAATTTTAGTTGTTTAAATAACACTACTCAAATAAATTTATGTAAAACCTAGGTACAATAGTTAAAATGGAGGTGTCAATACAAACGGCCATGGAAGTGCCCCTTTTGTGCTTCTTACCTCTTTTATTGTCTCTTAGAGTATAACTCGATTTTTTATTTATTTTGTTTTAAGATAGATGTAAATATAGTTATATTAATCTTTAAACACTCTTGTAACAAAATAAAAATCTTTAAACACTCCATGTATTAATTTTACCTAATGATTTTTAATATAACAGTTTTTTTTTTTTTGAAATATAACAGTTTCTTAGAATTCTTAAAGTTGAGAATTATTTTCATTCCTTAAATCAAAATGTTCGTGGCTATATTTATCATGGTGAATTTAAGGAGTGTACAATAAATTCATTATATAGCACCTAGCTACTTTATAACTCTCTATAAGCTTATTCTATAAAAAAAAAAAATTAAAAAAATTCCTATAAGCATACCACTATTCTATTCCAAGGACTTCAATGGTAGTGAATCAAACATTAGAGTACAGCCTATGACATCAATGTTTGATAATCATTTTGTGTGGTATGAGCTCGACTTAGACGCTTCTTCCTGTATCTCCATGCAACCCGAATTCTGTTTGCTGCAAGTGATCTCCAATAAGTCGATTCATACCTAAAATAGCATAACAACCAAATCATTACGACTGAGTCATGGTTTTGAAGTATATATATAGTAGGCATATAAATAATACACTATAGGATTTGTATCATATATGCAAATTGTTTCGAGTCCTACATTGGATTGGATGAGATAAGATTTGTATTAGATGATTATGAATGGTCTTTATTCAAATGAAGCATGGAGATATATGTGCAATGTAGAGAAGTTATAGAAAAAATGAAACAACATTATTCATGAAAGATAATGCAGTTGAATCATAAAAGGATGAAGACATGTTGAAGTATCGACACAGACAACACGGAAATGGAAGGATGAATAAATAAATGACCTTATAACTCCTTGAACACGAGGGCTCCGCAAGAATCTTGTGAAAAGAGTTGTCACTTCTTCAATGTCTTTAGCGCGGAGTGAAAATGCCTCAACATTGGTTAAGCATCTTACTGTTCTGTCACTAGTCAATCCTTGTCCTTGAAGCTTTACTTTTTTACCTTCTGCAAGAGAAACCACATTGGTTAAAAAGTGTTGTTTCTCACTTTTTTTATTATGGCTGCGTTGCTGATTATTGCTAGTTCTTTATGCTATCATTATATCAAGTATAGTTGTACCTTTGCTTTCAGAAGACTGTTCAAGATACCATCTTAGAAGTTCTTCACCACAAGCATCCCCTTCTGATAATGGAACCGGAATTCCATCTTCTCCGATGCTCTCTAACTTTCCACGCACAATAAACACCATCTTCTGTACGAGACCACCCTGACTCAGAATTCTACTGCCTTTAATGTATGTCGTCTGTATTAGTCTCTCACGAATGGCATCTAAGATAGGTTCATCCTCATCCATCAGAGAAAAAATCCGAACCTGTAGAAATGTTAGATAATCATAGAAAAGTAAATCATCATTATAAATAGTGTTCGAACTTGTTTAATATAATTGGCTTTTGATGCGTAATTGTTTTATTTTCATTATGAATATGCACAAAGCTTTGTCTTGAAAATTGTTTTCTCATTCAACTTCTATTGGATTCCAGCAAGTTACAGGCAAACATTATAGGTGAGATTTTAAAGTTCACATAGCATCTGAACTAGATAAATAAAATCTACTTAAAAGTATATCATGAACTATTTTTAAATGCTTGAATGCATACTTTTTTTACAAATTTGAAGAGATGGCGTCTTATGTCTGTCTGGAGATCTTCTGGCAAATTTTCCAGAACCATTTTCTCAGGAACACCCCTTGTTGCAGCCCAACTATACCGTTCAGCCTGCCGTACTCTCCTGCATGACAGATAATAGTATCCATCGTTTATACATTATATGTAATCCATTATTTGATAGATGCGTTTTAGCAATGTTGATGTGATTCGTTAAAAGAATTAGAACATTTCATACCTCTTAAGATCTTCTGGTAAGCGGCGATGACTCATCCATTGCTCAACATCACGACCTCTAAGTTGCATTTCTACCCTCCTGTAAGTAGGATGGAACAAAATGTATCAAGTTTGTTACAGTCCTAAAGATGAAACACATCAGAAATTTACTAACAAAGTTACATTATTAGTCAAAACTTGCATCTTTAGATAAATTTAGTCAAAATTAATTTTTGTAATCGCAGAACCAAACACACACGACAAAACATTGATGTCACCGACAATTAACGTGCACATAAAGTAAGAGAACCTAGTTTTACCTCCGTCCAAGAGCCTGAAGAAAGTTCTGTATGTTTCCAATGAGAAGCGCATAAAGCAAGAGTCCCAATCCTATGATGGACATTGTAAAGAGAACTTCCCACACAAAATAGCTTGGTACTTGATTACCAGCCATAGTACTGATTTGCTGTATTAAAGATCACATGGGTATAATTGGTAAGTAATATCAAACCATTCATGTGTCTTTTAGCGTTAGTTCAACTTAGCCCTTGACATGATATTAGACAACATTTGATCATGTTTTCCAAAGTTCAATCCTTGTCTTCCCCTTTTTTCTAATATTAAATGTTAAAATGGTATAAATGTGATTTTCTAAAACTGCATATGAAAATCAAAAGGAGGAAAACAATATAGTTTTGTTAATTACCTATTTACTTTTATATAAATGTATTTTGGTACAAAAATCCGAATCTTCACAGCTCAATATTATAGGACAAAATTTGTATATTTTTACAAAATGCATACCTGGAATCCCCAAAACAGTGCATACACATATTTGCTGATCACCCTAGTTTCTATCGTAAGTGGTACAGCATTGGCATAGATTCCATAAGAAAAAACACCAGATGAGGAGTTCAAACAATCATTGGCACCCTTATCATTCCTCCATGTAGCATTAGAATTACAATCAATCAATTTCATGCATCCAGTTAGATTAGCATTACGGCAGGCATCACGCAAACATTGGTTAACCCTCTGCAAGATGCTCAAAACATTGGTTAGCATTATAAGCTGTTTTCATAAGCTATCATGGACATATATAAGTTGTTTCCATAAGCTCACCCAAACAAACTCGCAAGTGGTTATATCAATATTATAAGCTCAAATAAGTCTATCCAAATAGACCATATGTAACATTATAAATCAGAAGCATTCAAGTGAATCCTTTCATTAAGTGAAGATGCAGGGTTATTATTTTTTCAATGCAAGGTGAGAATTTAAAGCAAAATGTGAAATTTTAATGAGGAAGAAAAATTTTATTTTCTCAAAATGAAGCTTCAAATGTCATTTTTACTCACCTGTAGGCCAAAGAGGTACCAGCATGAACCAACAACATGGCCGGATAGCATAAAAATGAGAAGATTTATAATGAAATTTGCCCAGGCTGACTCGAATATGAATCCGGTTGGAGACTGACCAATTAGCAGAGGCAAAAATCTGAATAATCTAGGAATATATTGAACAAGGATCCCTAGACGTAGAAGATTCTTGGCATAATTTGCTCCTGATGACCCCAAGGAATTTGGTAGGATAAACATTATCATTATCTGCAAATATTTCACAGCATACACCATAAAGTCATAGTCTTTTACACAGATTAAAATCCCTTTTCTTCCGGGTCAAATATATATCGTCAAACACTTGTTCAATTCCACATACTATTTATTAAGGCATCAACACGACACAGAGGTAACATGCACAGAAAGTATTGGAATGTAATCGCATGTGTCGGTGTCAACAAAAAACATGGAGAGATAGGATACCTGAGGAACAGGTGATACAACAAATAAGTCCAAGAAAAAGTAGCTCTTAAAGTAATTAACAGCTATTTTCTTGGGATGGTCAACTAAATCCCCAGCACCAACAACCCTTGACTCAGGAGAAACATAAGCCAACCTAAACTGCAAAAAAACAACTTATCTTTAAACCATGAAAACACAATGAATTAGACATAAATCTCGACAACCATGTTTAAGATTCAGGACACATGCACTTTTGTCTTCCTATAAGTAAAGAGAGATTAAGGAAAATTATAAGACCAACCATTCGAAACATTTATATTTAAATGGTCTATCATTCTATCAATAGATGGATTAGAAAAAATTAAATTCGAAAATGTGAGTACTGAGAAATTACATGAAGAAGAATGTTCAGGAGATACACAACATCAAATATGCTTCTAAGTAAAACAAGTGTTGTTGCCATTGTCCAGTTGATTTGAATACATTTATTATCCTACAGAAAACGGATGAGAAAAAATGAAGTTTTTATTTTATTTTTAAGGAGAAAAGTAATGTTGGAAGATTTTACACTTAAATAAAATGAAAAGAATCAAACCTTGTGCACATAAAGTAAGAAGAAAAATAAGGGATCAACAAAAATTGCGACCAAGCAAAATATGGCCAAAAACTTGTTCCATTGTTGTACAACTTTTGTGTGAGGGTTCATCACTCCAGGAATACATGAAGAGCAGAAAGAAAAAAGCCTTCTTCCATAACCTTTGGCGTCGCCATAAAGAGAATTGTGGAACTGTAAACATTCAAAACATGAAAAACGTATGATTGTTTATGTGAAAGTAACAGCGAACACGAACAAAACGTGCACAATTATATGACGAAAAAGGCGCATTCATCATAATGATTGTCATTGAAAACAATATAAAAGTAAAGCTATATATAAATATGAAAATAATTGGCTACGTAAGAAACACATAAATTCCATCAAATATCTACAAATTATATTTTTAAAAGAAGACAGAATCGTTGTCGTGAAGACAATTTCAAAACATAGATGTCAGTGTTTTCTTAAATTTAAGAAATAATCGTCTATTACTTTAGGAAGAAAGATACCTTGGGATCAAATATAGTGGAAGCTCTTGGTTTTCTTTGCTGAGCAACTTTGAAGTAAGTAGGGCAAGTAGTACAATAAGGATCGTTACACATTCCTAGTTGTCCAGACCTCAGCAAGTGTTCATTTTTATCCGTGCCATCAAATGTAGATAACTTTTCTGTTTTGTTCTCCCCTACTTTGTTTCCTGCCACTATTATACTATTCTGAAAAGGATTTCCAGTTGCAGGAGTAGCATATAGTGGACCACTCATTTGGTTAACGGGAGTTCTCCTCGCGGTACCAAGCGGACCAGTATGTCCGACAAGATTCGGTTGTCTCTTATATGGATCCAGAGAAGCCATATGAATAGAAATTGAAGCACTTGGTGTGCTCGATATGTTTCTTCGGAAGGTAGAATCCTGAGGTTCATCAGATCGTTGTGCACGTGTTTCTGACGGAATTGGAATTTCATCTTTATCAAAATGATTCATGTTTCCTTGAAGATTCTGAAAAATAGAAAAGACATCAACATATTTGTCTCCGTACAATCTCAACAATTTTAAAATGAAATCCAATTCAGTGCAAAACTTTTAAAGTAGAAATATAAATCATAAAAAAGTACATAATTGTGGCTTCACTCAAGTGAATAAATGAGCTCAAGTTAAAGACGGATCATTTGGGAGAACCCGAGTTTGAATCTTGACTGGATAATCACTGAACAAGTTATACTTACCTCCCCAGACCGTACCCCAGATTTCTCAGGAACAAGAGTGTTAAAACCCAAAATATATATGAAAAGTTAAAGACTGTATGCTAGTGACAAATCCAGATGGAACTCAATGCATCACAAGAAAGATATCTGTTCTTATATGGCCAGCAGTCAAATCTAGAATGATGCGTTTGATTTTACATAGGAAAATCTCTGATGACATAAAAAGATATACAAGTGTAATTTTTATTAGGATGGAAGTAATGAATACCCTTAACTTAAACCTTTTGAAACATGGAAGTAACATTCAATTAAACAGTCATTGACCTAAACTAACCATACAATTGTTGAAATGCAAGTAACATTCAAGTATCCAATCTCTATAGTTTTTAAAGGAAAAGTTAGTTAGTTAACTTTATAACACACATCTATTCCCACTTTCATGCCATTGAATTTGAACCATCCTCTACAAAGCATCACTACTTGTGTTCAACTTCAAAGCTAAGGTTCAACACAGTCTCAAATATAAACAAAAAAAAAAAATCATGTTTGATCGTTTAAAATATAAAGAAATATTAATTAATTTCACATTATTCAATGATGATATTATTCCTTCTGTAAAAAAAACATTATTATTCCTAAAATACCCTTAAATCAATTTAGATTTTTTTTTTATAAACAAGTTATATGTATGAAATATCTACCCGAATGTGTAGTGACTAATCTTTATTGGAAAATTTTGTCAATAACGTCAGAAAAAAAAAACTTTGTTGGATAATCTTTTAGACAACACAAGGTGAATATAGGTTCTTTAATAACAATCAAGTTTTTCTTCATAAACAAGTGTCATAAGTCAAACCACTTATCACTTGCCTAAATGCTCGAGTACCTTTGAATTAGGACTAACCACATGTTAGTAATTAATTTTTTTTTTGGGTATTAACACTCAGGTTTTTGGAAAAGGGCCTCTTATAATCTCGATTTCAATCAAAAGAAAGGTAAAGTTTTACCAAAAATTATTCTAATCAGGATTCAAACTCGAGTTTTCCCCCAAATTCAAATTTTAATTAATTACATTAACAAAAATAAAGGGGAAAACTAACATATTCAATTGTCATCGGTTAGTTTTTTTTTTTTTTAATAAACAACAATATCACAAAAAAAGACAAAACATTTTAATAAACAACGATATCACACAAAAAGCCAAAACATTGTATGTTTATATGACCTAATGAATAGGGATTGGATCTAGATCTTCTGACGTAGAAATCCACGCAATATCACGCGGTAGTTAATATCCTAGTCATTTGTTTGAGATTGGAAGGTTCAGATCACATCAGTTATAACACACGTCAAATCCAATTCCAATGAATAGTAGGATTGGTCCCAAATATCGGGTTAAAAAGATGAATTCATATATCGAAAACAACCAAAATAGCAATATAAAAAACACAAAAGAAAGAAAACTAAGATCAAAGAGTAAAACCTGATTAAAGAGAAACTCAACGTGAAAACCCTAAAAGCTATTTTTGGAGATTGGTGATTATGGAGTAGACAAAAGTGGACTCAAAAAATGGATAAAGAAAATTGAAGTGTGAGTCTTCTCTGTGTTTGAAAGAGTCAATTTGTACGAAGCTGAAGTCGTTGTCGCGTGAGTTTCACTGTGGACATGTGCGCTTTGTTATGACCACGCGTATGTTTCTGTTACTAGACAGACATTGTTTTTTTTAGTACGCTAGATATATATATGTTTTTTTGGTACTCTAGGACAGACTCCTATTTTTATATGTTGATGATATACTTTTTTTTTTTTGTAACATGAGAATTTTAATAATGTTCCTTTAAATCTATATTTTTTTTTAAGGTGAATTATTGTTTTGTTATTAATAGGTGATCCTTCGCATAATTATTGAGACTAATTCATATGGTATCATAATAAGTGATAATGTTCTCTCTGAGGAGTTTCAAATTGAAGACTCTATTGTTTGGGTACTAGTATGATACACGTGCCAAGGATGGGTAATTAACATGCTTATTAAATTTTATTTTAAAAAAATACTATTTTAAATTGAATTCAAAATTAATTTACACAAAAAAATACATCTGATGTAAAGTTGGTGAATATTTAAGTTATTTGACATATAAGTCAGCATAAATTTAAAATAAGTTTAGTATAAATTATAAAGTTTTTTTTGACGAAAAATATAAGTTGTAATATTGTGTATTTTTTATAAAAAATATATATTGTATTGTTGTATTAAGATATTTGGTTTTATAAATATAAAGTGTGTATATATATATATATATATATATATATATATATATATATATATATATATATAGTTTACAACTCTATTTTATTTCAAATAAGTGTTTTTATCCTAACAAATAAATTGTTTTAGTGGGTGAGATAGTTCAACTTGTTTCAATTTCATCTTAATTTTCAGTTGTTGCTTGTTCATGAGAGATCCCTCGTGGCTTTTGTGGGTTATTGTTCATCTAGTTTCTCTTATTTGCTTTTCAATTTGGTTGTACACTTTTTAGTTTAGTTGTATGTTTTTTACTCAGCTCCTCTGCTCTATTTTTGTTTTACTCATATATATACTATGTTACTAATATTTGGAGCGGATTTCCATTGAATTCCGACGAAGTTAATACCAAATCAGCAAATTATATATATTTGGATAGTTGTGTTAAGCACGTGTGAGAAATTTTTATATTTTTGACAATTTTAGTAAAAACATAAATAAATTGTTTTTATATCAATCTAATATCACTTCGTAATACGTCGTAGTAAGTAGATCATTTTCATAGTTGACCTCCACGCATAAAACCAAAATTGATTATATGTAACTCAAGTATTTTTTTTTCTCAGTCTCTGTTCGATCATTCTTTTTCATAATTTTATGGTATGACTCATAAGTTTAATTCCAACATAGTTTGCACAATTTTGTATACCCCCCTTAATCTTATTGATCAAAATTAAAGTGTCTTTTCTCCACTCACCAGATATTCATTATTACCTCATAACTTCGTTAAAAAATTTGGTGATCGACCTATAATGTCTCTTTTTCGAAGGATTTTCTACATTTCAATGGGTTTGTTGTCAGGCCCAATTAGTTTGACATTACTCATCCTTTTCAAGGCTTCTTTTAACTCGTGTTCTTGAATTATAGTAGTTATAGTTTCCATCCTCCACTCTAATGTCTATCATGTTAGAATCTAGTAATATCCCATGACTTTCATTAAATAAGTTGTGGAAATACTTCTTCCATCAATCCTTTATATTTCTTTCCTAAACAATAGGTTTACCCTCTTCGTCTTTAATACACTTCACTTGATCCAAATCTCTTGTCTTTCTTTCCCGTCACTTAGCAAGACTATATATAGATTTTTATCCATCCTTGATACTTAAGGATTGGTATAACCCATCAAAAACTTGCGTTCTTACTTTGTTCAATGCCTTTTTGGTTTGTTTTCTAACTCTTATAATTTTCACAAATTTATATACTTTTACACCTAAACCACGCTTTAAGACATTCCCTTTTGATTCTAACTTTGCTTTGAACACTTTTGTTCCACTAATATTTGTTACTCCTAGATCCAAACCTATTGATTCTCCTTGTGTCTCTTTTGCTACTTTTCTTATCTCACATGTCATCTTGTCCAAAATATCATTTTCACTTCCATGTAGCTTTGTGTAGCCTTCCTCTAAAATATTGTGTTCGAAAGCACTATATTTTTCACCCTTTAAATGTCATCACTTGATCCTTGAAGCCCAGTTGTTGCTTCTCATCTTTTGTGTCTCTTATTAACCCTTACATCCATAACCAAACAAATCTTTATGTACTATTGTATGAGATAAGATGCTCCTTTCTTTTCCTTAAGCACGTATTAGCTATAGTAAAATCAAAAGATGACAAAAAATCTAAGATGGATTTACCCTCTGTAATATCCCGCTCACGCATGACTTTTAACAGTGTTACAGAAATTAAACGAAAGGCAATGGCATTATCGTAATTTATGAGAGGAAGGGTTTTTAAAGGGGATAAACATGAAAATCTTCATGTTTATCATTTCCTTCTCTCTCTAGGAGCTGATTTTCTCCTCCCTCTCTCTAGAAATCGTCCCTCATCATCATCTTCCCCATAATCCATCAAACTTCTTCCTTTAATCTTGTATTTCAAGCAAGCTTTGTTGGGGAAAAGTTGGAACAAGAGTAAAGTTAAAGAAAAGCAAGAAAGAGCAAGAGATCAAGCTAGGGTTTTGAAGTTAAAGTTAAGCCAGCACCAAATCAAGTTTAAGGTGAGCTCTTAGGGGTTTTAGAACCCCCTTTGTGAGTTTTTGTTGAGTTTTTGTAATATGAGCAAAGTTTGTATTTTGGTACCCTAATCCCTTTTGCTGCCAATTCCTTGTTCAAACCTGTTTTAATCAATCAATTCATAGTTGTAAATCATTCCTTATGATGTTATGGTACTTGGGTATGCTTAAATACGTCAAAAATGGTGGAAAAATCATGTTTTGAACTAGTATTGAACTGTCAATTTCGCTCGGCGATCGCAGGGCGAGAATACAACGATTTTCACCAAATTTTCCCTGCCTCAAATCGCCCAGCGAAAGGGATTTCGCCCAGCGAAAATGGCCAGGCATTTCATGTCTTTTCCGCTTCGTTCTGTGACCTGTGTACGCGACAGGCGAGGCTTTTGGTAACCATTTTCAAAGAAAACCTTACTTTATAAGAAAAACACCATTGTGGGCATATCCGAAGGCATATAACACTACACCATTTATCCTCTCCAGGAACAATTGAAAATCGTTGCCAGAACTATGAAAAGCGTTGCCTAAAAGAATAGGGGACGTTTTTCAAGCGTCTCCTGTGCGAGCGTTGCCTATGGGCTAAGGCAACGTTTTTTTCGCACTTTTGGGCACACTTTTTATAAACGTCTCCTATAGTATGGGAAAAGGGGACGCTTTTCTGGGGAAACTTAGGCAACGTTTTCAATTGTTGCCATATCTAACAACAGTTCATAAACGTTGCCTAATACTTAAAAACACAAAAAAATAAAAATAAATCAGTTTGATGCATTTGAACCTTGGCTGAAGGATCAAAATATATTCTATGTAAACGATCAAGGACTAAACTTATATTTTAGCCAAAATGGAACCATCATCCATGAGACGTAAATCATTTAATAGCAACAAATGTTAATTGAAAAACATTATACCCCAATATTTGGTCAATCTGCATCCTTAATATTACAAATTACAAATATTACAGTAAAGTAAAGGAAACCAGCTACAAATAGTAACTAATTACATTGAAACCTAAGGAGTCTTGTCTCTATCACCAAAAAATTGGAATGACCCTTCATTACATTTTAGTAGCTTTAAATATCCCTAGCAGGATGAAGTCAGGTTTGGTAACCAATCTCTCCTAGAGGAAATGTACTTATTAACCTCACCCTTCTGCTCAGCTCCATAAACAAACCATTTTTCATCAACTTCAACACCATCTTCATCATGGATCTTTACATCTGTATGTTGATATGTATTAGTAAACACGGTATAGCCTGAATCTCAATGCTATCAATCACAAAACGTTAAGCTAATTTTGTTTTGAGAATTACCTTGTAACAAAAAGGCATATTCATCATTACAACTTCTTAATTTCCAGAATGTCTTACCATTGCTATCCAAGTACTCAGACTCAATTCTCACTGTATCACAATGTTGGTTCCCTACAATGTTAAAAGAAGATAAAAAAATGTCAACCATTACAGTAGCAGAAACATTAAACTCTTACAAACCAAATAGTAGTTGCTTTTTTCATGAATAATATTGTTTATCACGCCATGAGCAGCAACCACGCGAATGACAGCAATGAGTCACAATACAATTGGTTGATCACACCATGGATACAAAGAAGTTTCCCTATAGTAGTAAGTTGATTAACACAAGCCATATGGTTTCAACACTCCATTCAAGGTTCATTTGCAACGACTCAACTCAGTGCAGATACTCAGGGAGATAGATGATAAGTGTAGAATGTAAACAAGATGTGCAAAATAATAATTGCATTCAAGATCAGCATATCATGCAATTAAAAATACTAGAGTCTACAATGCTTATATAATGTATACTTAGCCAGAGTGTATTACTAATAATAGAAAAACCAACCATCAAATTCTTTTTCATTTTCTTGAGCTATGCTTTACTTGTTTACAACTTAGGTACTCTTTTTAATTACACACAACAACCCAAATATTACTCAGAATCAGATTAAAGAAATTTACGCATTAATTGATTAAAAGTTAGAGGATATGAGAAACTCATAAAAATCACAACATACGTTTAGGAATTGTGCCTTTTGCAGCCTCAGGAACCTTAACACAGTGATAGGACACTTTTAGTATTCCTAGAATGAACTTACTTGTTAATGCAATTGATATCAATAAGTCCTGGTGTTGTCGGTAGTCTTGCTTATTTGCTGCAATGTAGCATTGCTAAATAGAAACAACAACTTATCAGATGTTTTTATCTAGATAAAAATATATATTGATACTTGGATAAAGCTAAAGTGGAATTCTCTCACATTATTAACTAGAACTAACTAATCCCATGAGGCACAATACAAGCCGCTTCTATTTACAGCAGCAAACTCTTGAGATTACGACTCAAATACTCACACATACATGAAATACAACAATTATGTTAAGTTTCAATTTGAAGCCATATTGCTTAATATTCTGGATTACTTTGAAGGTTTTTTGGTGGCTAACAACATTTTAAACACATATAGTAAAACATAATTGAAAAATCTAGCCAAATGTACCTACTTGAAAATCATTTTAAAATCTGGTTCAGTTCAGCCTAGTATCAGCTCAAAAACCAGGTAAATAGCTGACTCAAAGCATTTAGAACTAGTTTTCCTATGATTCAATTCAATGAAAGCTTTAATCAGGTTTTGCAACAATCAATAAAAAGTGCAGCTAAAGAACCAGTTTGTAAACTGGTTTCAATAAGTTTAAGAATTGATTTTGCATGTTGTATAAAAAATAATTAATTTTCAATGAATCGAGGATCCAAAAGCTAGTTTCAAATAAAATAATCCAGAAAAAGCAAACATGAGGTTCGTAAGGAGTTTAGAACTAGTCTGGCAATACTGAATTGTATTGTACCTTAATAAACCACACAATGTGGTCTAATACACATAATCCATATCGAAAGACACCTCCAATCTCTGCAGCTTGTCCCATTTTCTTACTTAAGAGACTAAAATACCTGTGAATTTGGAAGAATGCATCAGATTTTAAAATTATTTCAAATGTTAAAAGCTTGATTAAAAGAAGATTAACACAAAAATTAAAAGCTTATGAGGCCTAAAGTTATAAGTAAGCATTTATAGTTATTATATAATAATCAGGGTTTGCTCTCCAAAACAGGATTCCTTAGAAATATCAGCAATAAAAAAATAGCAGCAAATGAGGGTATTCAGTGTATTGTTTTATCAAACATTTTATCAAACACCTAATATTCATACTAAAAAATAGATAAGAAACAAAGCTTATTACACGGTTTGGAGGAAGATGCACGGTTACGGCGACAAACAATCTTGGCTAAAGAATCTATTTTCGATTTTTTAGACCCATAAACCCATGTAAGGCACTACTGAACTCAAGAAACCAATTCAAAATCCAAGTGACATTCACGCTAATTAAAATTACAAATTCTGCAGCAAAAACAAAAATTAAACACCAGTGGCTTAAGAATCAAAATAATCAAACACAAATGAAACAAGACCTAGGCGAAATTAAACGAGATAAAATTTTTGTAAACTGAAACTGCTAAAAAGAGAGAAAACTATGTTGTTATACCTCATGGCCTGTCAGAACAAAGTGAAGATCATGGTCGAAGGCAACATTAGCGAATTGGATAAATTGTGCCATGGTCGTGCTTGCCGCTGCAGTGCAGATCGGTGAGGGTGTTGATTTTTCTGGGTCCGAGATCGTGAACCCATGATTAGTGTATAGACGATTTGACGAATTGAGCGTGAATGTGAAACTAAACAATGATGACTGAATAGAGGGTTTGAGAGGCGAGAGAGAATCTGAGCAGAAAGGGAGAAAGGGAGAAACGCGTATACAGAGAGAAGGGATAAAATGAATGAGTTTTCCAATCACTAACTCTAATAATAATAATAATAATAATAACACCTTAAAAAACCCCTAATAAAGAGAATACATGATTCTTTTGAGCTGCATTCTTCCTTATTCTATTTATACGCTTAAAAAATTTGTTTTAAAAATCCTATATTATTGGGGTTAATGAAAAATAATATTATTTTGAATTTTATTTAAAAAATTTAATCCCATTAAAATAAGAATATCCCACTATAATAGGAACGATATTTTTTTGACAAGAGGAACAATATTATTTATTTTATATATATATATATATATATATAAAGAAAATAATTCATTTTTCTTTATCCTTAAAAAAAATGTAAAAATCTAGATCAAATATATGTCACTATATATATAATCAATAAAAAATGATTGTTATTTTATTTTTATCTATACTATATATAAAAAAATAGACTTAAAATACATGAGTTTGGGTTGACTTTTTTATTACCTATTTTACCCTTCATTTAAACTATTTTATTTACTATTTTATCCTTTAATAATATTATTTTAAATTTTAATCAAAAAAATTCGATCCCATTAAAATAGGAAATATCCCAATACAATAGGAACAATATTATCAATATTATATATGAGGGGGATTGAGATTTTGGTATGAATTTTTTTTTTATTTTTTGAGTTTGTTACAATTTGAAAGTCATAAATATTTGTACTTATAATTTTAATCAAAATCAAAATTTCATATAAAATACCGTTCATAATATACACGCGTTAGCGCAATAAAAAGAGCGGAAAGACGGACACGTGAGTGTCTGTCTTTTTGCTAGTACAATATATTATACATATGGTAAATAAAAATTTGATAATGTTTAGAGGGAAGACTGCCATAAGAAATTGTGTGAGCTGAACTTTTTATGCAACATTGAAGAAATGTAGCCTTTGTTAGAACTAATGCAACAATTTAAAATTGTCCCCTAAAGTATTTAAGGGGACGATTATCAAATATTGCCAAAGAAATGGTATAGTTACACATTAAAAACGTCCCCAAAAGCATCTAAGGCGACAGTTGACAGTTGTTGCCAAAAAAATAATAGAGTAACGCTCCGAAAACGTCCCCACAAGTGTTTTAGGGAACGATTATCAGGCGTTGCCAAAATATTTATGGCAACAGCCATAAATCGTAGCCATAGCCACTTTTAGGCAACGATTTTTACATGTTGCCTAAAAAAGTGTTGCCAAAGGCAATAAATGGTGTAGTGTAACATATACGGAATGAATGAACAAGGGTTTAGTGACGCAATAGGAGCATAAGGGTTAATTGAATAGACAATCCTAAGATGGCATATGATAACGATATGTCGAATCCTTTGATAGGAAGACGAGAATTATAGTATGAGTGTAAGGATTAATGGATAGATCCCTTGCACGTGAGTTGTTAACTCTTAAGGAAAGGCATACGACTTGAAAGTCAAGAACCTATTTTAGGTGTATAAGATTATAGACGTATTCAGTTTAGAATACAAGGGTTATAGGAATGTTTCTACAATCATAGTTACAGATAAGGTTTATAGTGTTGGTTCTCCAACGATTATAGGTGGCTTATGAGAACGATAAGCCAAGAATTATAGGTTATAGGTTATATGTTACAGGAATGTTATATGATTATAGTAACAGATTATATGTTCATATGTTAAAGTTAAAGAATTATATCAAAGATCAAAGATATTGGCGTGCTTGCACGTTTTACAGTCATAGGGCGTGTTCAGCAGACTCCGGGATTCGCCGGATGGGACTTCTCCGAGAGGGTTGTCCACACGTTTCATAGGGAGTCCGGTGTTAGCCTGATTGATAGGAATTTCACCGGGTCATAGGGAGATGTACTTCGGGGTTACTCCACCCGGATGCACTCCGTAAAATGAACTCAGATAATATTGTTTGTTCAACGCTAACAGCTAACATAAAACTGCTATAGAACTGTTTATATGTTTTATGTTTCACAGTTATAGTCAAAGTTACAGTTACAGTTACAGTTATAGTTATAGTTATAGACAGTTAACAGAAAGTGGTCCTAGGTTTCCCCTCGATCACTGAGTTATAGTTACAGGTAGTTTACAGTGATAGTTACAGATAGGTTACAATTACAGTCATAGGCGGTTTACAGTTATAGTCATAGTCTGGGATATAATTACAGACAGATTCATAGTCATAGGCAGAGATTTACCCTTGTGGTTAAAGTAAAGACTTGGCGATCATAGGATATCCCCAAGATTGCCAAGGTAGGCATGGCGACCCTAGGTTCCCTGTGGTTGCCAACAGTTGGTTGGGCTGGAGCTCACTGAGACATTATGTCTCATCCCTTTCCTTCTGGTGCAGGTTTATAGGTAAGTCAGAGGTTCGTGATGAAGATCTTCATAGAGATACTGGATGGAGTACAGTTGCTCGTTGTGTACCAGCTCAGGAGCGTGATGGATATTGTATAAGTATTGTAAAAGTAATGGATTATTTGTACAACGAGTAAACTTGTATTCATTCATTTGTGATGTATTATTATTATTATTATTGAAATTTTTAAATGTATCCAGTATCAGTTTAACGCACATGCTAATATACTAGTTAAAGTTAGTATGGGTGTTACAATTGGTATCAGAGCAGGTCGATTCAGACCGTGCTATGGGTCATTTAAGATTCAATAAAAGTAGTGGAATCATTGGGTTCCGGATGTTGTTCTAAATGTCACATCTAGTTGAGCCTGATCAACTCAGTCTAGTATATGACAGTTAGGATAAATGTCCGAGAGCTGAATGTGACCAAGGAGGAAAGAAGTGTAAGAAGGGCGAAGGTTAAGACGTCAGATTCTAAGACGATATTGAAAAAGTGTTTAATGTCAAAGGATGGTTCTCTAACAGTGAAGTAATTGAGCCTGGTAATGGCAAAGTCAGGAATACAAGAGGTATTTAAGATTAAGGTCAAGTACCTTAACTAGTTGGACGCATCCTTGAGCGATGCCTTCTCCGAGGAGATGTGTAGAGTAAAGAATTATAGAATACTCTGAAGAATGATTTGGAATCCTAACGGGAACTGTAATTTGGAAAGTTAAAGTGAAGGGTTGAATAGAGTTTTAATTCCGAGTTTAGAGGTAAGGAATTACGGTACCAAACCCAGCGACTTGGAATAAGGAATGACCAGTTAACGATTGGAAGCTCTGGACTTTCTGTAAGGATGGAAGGACTTGCGCACTTGACCGGATGAGATTTTGATATCCGATATGTAAGAGACTTATTTATGTATTAAGCGAAATATTGGATGAAATAGATTACCTTCCTTTATTATGGGACACCAAGATGCTTGGTATGAAGAATGCGAGTGTAGTGATAAGTAAAGGAAACCCCGGTAAGGGTATGGATTACAGATTGAATCTTATGTTGGCAGATTATAGTAGACCGGTTTCGAAGATTAAGCAGGAAGATTGTCCCTAACGTACGAGTCATAGTTAAAGCTACGGTTAATGTTAAGGAGTTCTATGTTATCTTTTGATGGGCTCCTTACACGAGTATTTGGATAAGCCGACAAAGATCACCTTATGTTGGTAGATGTTAAAGATGGTAGATATAAATATACCTTGGATTGTTTGAAACCATGAAGAGGGCAACGCTCGAGAAGACATATGGAATATTATTCATATAACAAGATTAGATTGAAATTGTGAATACAATAATAAGTTATAGGAAGGATCCAATGGAAAATGTTAAGTATGGAAGCTTACAGATTTATTAATCGGGTACTCGAAGAGGTGTAGCATGTGTTTGGACTTATAGGAGAGCCGGTAAAAGGTGAGTCTTACAGAGACGGATTATTTCCGGAGAAACCCGAGGAGTAACCAAGAGATATGATAAAGTTATGTGGACCTAAGTTGTATTGGAAAAGGTTGTGGATGTGAAATCCTTACGGATAATTATAGTATGGAACTCGGTTCAGATTATGAAGAATAAAGCTAGAACTAATGTATAAGTTGTTTTGACAGGAGCATTGTTGGGCTCGTAATTATTGTTAAAGACTGATTACAGATTTCGGCGTACTTTCGTGAAAGTAAAAGCATTGTTTATGTCCGACGGGAAATACAAAGTCAAGTGTCGATCAATTAATAAGTTAAACGGGTGGATTAAACCACAAGAGAAATTATAATGTAAGATGGTTATGTATGGTAACTACGAAGTTATAAAGTTAAAGGATTGGCCAAGGAGATTTTATATGGTAATAGTGGTGTATTACTTCTATCTCAAGGTCAATTGTTTAGATCAGAGTTGCGCAGCGGAGAAGTAATCAAAGGATGAGCTAATGAACAATTCAAAGCTGAAGTTTAGAGAAAAGGATGTTTGTGAAGTCCTTGCCAGAGGAATTACAGGAGAGGCATTCAGAGATTAATTTTCAAGCTACAGAATATGTGTAAGTAGTGATGACTCGAACTTATTATCAGTGCTAACAGGAAATTTTAAGAGATAAGTCGAGGAATGCTTCGGGCCTCGAAACTCATGAGATAAGGGAATGGAAGCGGTTGAGAAATTTAAAGGATGTGTTTCTAGCACAATAAGTACATAGCGAAGAAAGCCACATCTAAGACGGTAATTTAGCTGTTTCAGCTCAGTAACTTAAAGTTAACTTGTGTAATAAGTTTAACCAAAGAGGAATTATGCCGTGGCATACAGTTATTCTGCATCGTATCCGCGTTATGCTAGCATGTCGCATGTAACAGGCATGTAACAGATTATGATTAGTATTATATATACTGATCAGGCAGAATTTATGCTACTTAGATAGTAGTGTAACATATTCATAGTCGTGTGACATGTATCGGTAACCGTGGTACGCAATCGGTAATGTTTTAACAGGAAAGTTCTAAGTAGAACGGGTTTGTTGATATTGAACGAATCTCAGTAGAGGAGTTCAGAAATTCTTGAACTTAATGTTAACAGTTAAAGGAAGGAAATGTTTTACTCAGATCAGAAGAGTACTCATAGTTTGTAGTAAAAGGCTACGCGAGTTTAAGTTATGAATTAAAGGATTAAGAGTTTTAAAGTGTTATTTTGATAGTGAACAGAATAGAGTTTTCTTTTTGAAAACGGTTAATGCTCTTGAATGAAATAAGTTATAACGTCAATGGGACGTAATCATAGTTATGTATGGGATTGTAGATACTCGAAGAATACAAGTATGAGCTAAGAGCAAGAAGAGTGTCTAAGTTGGCGTGGCATTGTCTCAAATACATATTGACTAAGGATGATGTCCCATTAGTTGGACAATGATGATGCGGTGTACAGTGTATCCGATGGTAGTGTACACGTACTCGATCATGCATAGAAGCTATGCGCTATGAACTGTATTATATGATGATATGTGAGACGGCTTACACCACACATCACTTGTACTGGATTTTCATAAATTTGGAAGTAATGGTAAAGAAGGTAGTAATTCCCATAAGTAAGGAATATCTTGATTGATGCAAGATTGTCAGAGTCATAGAAAGAAGAAAGTTCCTAAGACCTTTGGCTACACGTTATCGTTGATTAATTAAATTGGAGCACGAGTGGCTCATAAGATTTCTCGAGCCTTAAGGTTTCCCGCAGTGGGAATGTGAACAATGTACATGGTTGAGATAATAGTTACACCAGGATGTTAGAAAGAAAAGAACTTGTGCCTTAAGTTCAGCCACCATCTTATATTTGAATCGTGGAGGTAGTTGTAATAGACTTTATTTCCGTTTGAGGTTACTCAATATCAGATGTCTTTCAATGTAAGAATAAGTCTATATAAAGAATGTTGAGAATGTAACATTAAAAGGTCGTCTTACGAGGCGAAAGTTAAAGGTAAGAATTCTTTTTGAATTAAAAGTAATGTAATAGATTCCTCGGAAAGTTGGAATAATTGAGGAAAATAGATCGACTCGACGTCTTCAGGTTAAGATTGAATGGTCAATTAAAGAAGGACTGATAGAATTCAGTAAGGGAAATTCAAGACTCAATAATTTTAAATTGGATTTGTAAGAAATATGTCGAAATCATAGTCAGATAATATGGATATGTTGGTTCAGATAACCATACGTCCTAACAGGTAATAGTTATGTATTATACGTCAGACCTTTCGGATGGAAAGAGATTGTCACATGTTTTGATTTACAAAGAATTGGAAATTTTCATAGTAGAGAAAGAGATAGAAAGGATTTACCTTTTCAGGATCTCAGAAGGATTTTCTAAATTTCGAGGACGAAATTTCTTTTAAGGGGGGTAGAGTGTAATATCCCGCTCATGCATGACTTTTAACAGTGTTACAGAAATTAAACGAAAGGCAATGGCATTATCGTAATTTATGAGAGGAAGGGTTTTTAAAGGGGATAAACATGAAAATCTTCATGTTTATCATTTCCTTCTCTCTCTAGGAGCTGATTTTCTCCTCCCTCTCTCTAGAAATCGTCCCTCATCATCATCTTCCCCATAATCCATCAAACTTCTTCCTTTAATCTTGTATTTCAAGCAAGCTTTGTTGGGGAAAAGTTGGAACAAGAGTAAAGTTAAAGAAAAGCAAGAAAGAGCAAGAGATCAAGCTAGGGTTTTGAAGTTAAAGTTAAGCCAGCACCAAATCAAGTTTAAGGTGAGCTCCTAGGGGTTTTAGAACCCCCTTTGTGAGTTTTTGTTGAGTTTTTGTAATATGAGCAAAGTTTGTATTTTGGTACCCTAATCCCTTTTGCTGCTAATTCCTTGTTCAAACATGTTTTAATCAATCAATTCATAGTTGTAAATCATTCCTTATGATGTTATGGTACTTGGGTATGCTTAAATACGTCAAAAATGGTGGAAAAATCATGTTTTGAACTAGTAGTGAACTGTCAATTTCGCTCGGCGATCGCAGGGCGAGAATACAACGATTTTCACCAAATTTTCCCTGCCTCAAATCGCCCAGCGAAAGGGATTTCTCCCAGCGAAAATGGCCAGGCATTTCATGTCTTTTCCGCTTCGTTCTGTGACCTGTGTACGCGACAGGCGAGGCTTTTGGTAACCATTTTCAAAGAAAACCTTACTTTATAAGAAAAACACCATTGTGGGCATATCCGAAGGCATATAACATATACGGAATGAATGAACAAGGGTTTAGTGACGCAATAGGAGCATAAGGGTTAATTGAATAGACAATCCTAAGATGGCATATGATAACGATATGTCGAATCCTTTGATAGGAAGACGAGAATTATAGTATGAGTGTAAGGATTAATGGATAGATCCCTTGCACGTGAGTTGTTAACTCTTAAGGAAAGGCATACGACTTGAAAGTCAAGAACCTATTTTAGGTGTATAAGATTATAGACGTATTCAGTTTAGAATACAAGGGTTATAGGAAAGTTTCTACAATCATAGTTACAGATAAGGTTTATAGTGTTGGTTCTCCAACGATTATAGGTGGCTTATGAGAACGATAAGCCAAGAATTATAGGTTATAGGTTATATGTTACAGGAATGTTATATGATTATAGTAACAGATTATATGTTCATATGTTAAAGTTAAAGAATTATATCAAAGATCAAAGATATTGGCGTGCTTGCACGTTTTACAGTCATAGGGCGTGTTCAGCAGACTCCGGGATTCGCCGGATGGGACTTCTCCGAGAGGGTTGTCCACACGTTTCATAGGGAGTCCGGTGTTAGCCTGATTGATAGGAATTTCACCGGGTCATAGGGAGATGTACTTCGGGGTTACTCCACCCGGATGCACTCCGTAAATTGTTTGTTCAACGCTAACACCTAACATAAAACTGCTATAGAACTGTTTATATGTTTTATGTTTCACAGTTATAGTCAAAGTTAGAGTTACAGTTACAGTTATAGTTATAGTTATAGACAGTTAACAGAAAGTGGTCCTAGGTTTCCCCTCGATCACTGAGTTATAGTTACAGGTAGTTTACAGTGATAGTTACAGATAGATTACAGTTACAGTCATAGGCTGTTTACAGTTATAGTCATAGTCTGGGATATAATTACAGACAGATTCATAGTCATAGGCAGAGATTTACCCTTGTGGTTAAAGTAAAGACTTGGCGATCATAGGATATCCCCAAGATTGCCAAGGTAGGCATGGCGACCCTAGGTTCCCTGTGGTTGCCAACAGTTGGTTGGGCTGGAGCTCACTGAGACATTATGTCTCATCCCTTTCCTTCTGGTGCAGGTTTATAGGTAAGTCAGAGGTTCGTGATGAAGATCTTCATAGAGATACTGGATGGAGTACAGTTGCTCGTTGTGTACCAGCTCAGGAGCGTGATGGATATTGTATAAGTATTGTAAAAGTAATGGATTATTTGTACAACGAGTAAACTTGTATTCATTCATTTGTGATGTATTATTATTATTATTGAAATTTTTAAATGTATCCAGTATCAGTTTAACGCACATGCTAATATACTAGTTAAAGTTAGTATGGGTGTTACACCCTCCGCATTAATATCCCTAAGGCCATACCCCTATGCATGCCTTCAAAACTTCTCGAAACACTCCCGCCCCATTTAGATCCCCACGTAGGAAAAATATTTTTTCTCGTTGTATGTCCTGAATTAAGTATTTTAAATCATCCAAAACTTTTACTTTGAGACATTCTTCCAACCCTACCTAAAGTGCGTAAGCACTAATAATATTAAAGATGTCTTGTTCCACTACAAATTTTTGGTCTATGCTTCGATCCCATATCCTTTTTACATCCATAATAACCTTCTTACACCCCTTATCCAAAATAATGCCTACCCCAGTTATCAATCTAACTTTGTCAGTGTATCAATGCTTAAATCTTGAACTATCTAATTCTTTTGTCTTTTCACCCATCCAATTTTTCTTGTGGGCACATAAAATTAATCTTCTTCCTAGTCATAGTGTCAACTATTTCCATAGATATTCATGTAAAAGTTCATATATTCCATGATCCATAAAGGATCATACTCTCATGAACTAACTTCTTTACTCACACTCGTTCATGAAGATTTGGAGACCCTTGCTTTTTTTTTTTACTACATCCAGCAGGCGATGTAGCAACTCTTACTCATTTGACATTGTACTTGAGCAATATAGTATATTTCTTCTAGGAAATGACCTAGCATTCCCCCTATTACGTATTTAATTCATGTCATAGAGATCCAATAAAGTTTTACGTTTGCTGTTGAGGCTTAACACAACCTTCTTCTTTCATTCGAACTTTTGACGACTGTGAGTAGCAAGGCTAACATAGGCAATATTATACATACAAAATTTAGACTCGATTCTACATATAAACTAATAAATTAAATTGAGATCCAACATTTTAGTATTTTAATTTAAGTAATGTTGATTACCGTGTTTCAAAGAAAAACACATAATTATATCATGATGATAATACATGTAGATCTAATTTTTTTTGGAATATTTAGTAGTCAACTTGAAATGAAAATTAAACTCACTTCTATTGTTCTACATGTAAATTAACAAGTTAAATTCAAATTTGAAATTTTGGTCTTATAATTTAAGTTATGTTGATATAAAAATTGCGTATAAAATCAAATAATTAATTGTGTTGATTTGTAAATATATCGATATTGATTTAAAACACATATTTTGTGGATGCATAATATTTTTTTCATCAATTTAGAATTATCGATCTGAGTGTATTGAAAACACAGTTGAGATAAAAGTTTATATATCAATGAATCATAGTTTACTTGAACTCGGCTAAGCTTGAATCCAAGTCAATTCATAGTTTATCCGAACAGTCTAAGCTTGGGTCCAAACCAAACCAACCCGTTCAAATCCTCAGAGGGTTAACACAAAAATAAAATAATAGCATGATGCGTCTAATATGGATCAGTTTAACTATCAATCTCACTATTTTTAAAATAATTAATAAAATATCATTTTTATTCTCTATTTTAAATTTCTATTAAATTCAATTTTTTCTAAACATTTTAAAGATCACCTTTGAACAACTTTAAAGAGTTCATATTAGACACATCCTAAAAAGTAAACACATATGTGCACCGGACAAAAAAATTGTGTTATGAAAATTAATGGTATCATTTTTTTTTCCTTCTATTTGACCCATTAAATGATAATCTTCATTCTAATAAATTAAAAAAGACATTTTATCATTTATGTGATCATTCTAATTTAAATGACTCATTAATGAATACTCTCTTAAAAAATCTACATGAATCGTTAATAAAAAATTTAAAAGATTCAATAGTTTCTACTAAATCAACTGGATTGAATTTCAATAGTCTTCCATTTATTTGTTAATATATATTTAATATATTTTTTTATTTCCTTTAATTAAGGGTTCCTTTTCCATCACATTTGAGTTCTCGTAGATGCAACCCTGTCATAATATTTATACTTTGTCTTTCAACAACTCATATTTCTTTGTCATTGTAGCTCACATCCCAACCTACAATATCCAACATATAAAAAAATGTAAATCTCTTGCGATGAGCATCAAATTTATGAAAGAGAAAGAATATGGAATTTTGTGTGTTTAATAGTTTCATTTTTTTACCCATATTCATGATGAGAAAGAGATACCACCTATTTGAGAATAAATATAGAGAAATAAATGAGGAGTGTATGTAACACTCTTAGAAAATAATAAATAAATAAATAATATTTCTTTAATGAGGATATCAAAACCATTAAATGATTTAAAATTTTGTTTTTTTGAATCATTCTAAAAGGAATTTAATTGAAAAGATTTTTAATACCAATTGATTAATCATAAGGAAGAGAACCCAAATTGGAAACATATTTGATGAATACGCGAGAATGATTTTTGAGTAAGCGAGAATAATGAATTCAACTTCAAATTCAATATAGCATATCATTTGTTAACTCTCCATAAATAAAACGATAATCCCCTAAAAAAATATGATAAATACGGTAATAAGAAAATTGTACTATAACTTTAATACCGTAAATTATGTTATAATAAACTACATTGAATTATTTCATGGAGTAATTAATCAAATATATTCAAAAACAGCTTATTCGTCATTTATATATTACCACTACAAAGAAAAATAATTTTTATTATTAATCATTTATATTTATGTATGTTAATATTTATTTATTTATTTATTTATATTTATTGATTTCTTAATATATATATATATATATATATATATATATATATATAAGAGATGTTTTCAATTTTTCATAAATACCTCATTTGTTACTTACGTGAATAATAACATAATAAGATAGAATTGATCAATTGACTCCAAGAACGTCTTTAAAGTTACTCCAAATATTAACATTTGGTTGCAATATTAACTAACGGTTGTGATTAATTTAAATAATTGTTACGGTGATGTCACTTCTCCATAATTTCAATGTGTTCTTCTCTTGTTTAGTTACTTTCTCTCCAAACGTTTCCAATCTCCATTGGTCGATTTTCATAAAGTAGAAGTAGAAAGTCAATGATCCAACTCTTGTTATGAAAAATGTTGGCAAGTGCTACCATGAGATTTTTTTTATAAGTGTTTCCATGAGATTGTAAATAGAAGCAGTGGTACCACAATCAGAAACGGCACGATCAAATCCAACAAATAAATCACATGAAGTAGAATTGGCGTGAAGAAATCCACAATGGGAGATGAAGATTTAGCTAAATGATTAACATGAAAGATGAAAAAATCCAAGATGAATGATGAGCAACACGCTGAGATTATGAAGAAAAGTTGTCACCGTAACAATTATTTTAATTAATCACATTCATAAATTAATATTTCAATCAAATGTTGATATTTATAATAATTTTAAAGACATACTCTTATAGTCAATTGATCCATTCTCATATGATAATATTACAATTATAATTCGTAAGTTAATAAACCCAACAATTTATATAAAAAAACACCATAAACATTGATCATTAAACCATCATGATCAAGTTCAATCGTAATCAGTTTTTTCTTAACCACATTTTATTACTTTTGCACACGAACTCAAGTAAGCATTCTGATAACATTTTAAAATGAAATGCATCAAATGATTAAATCAAACTCATACAATCAAATTACACTAATCAAACTTCATGTTTGATATTTGTGTATATTTATCAATCAAAAAGATTAAAAACTATATAAATAGTATAAATATTATTGATACTTACAAATTAACAAAAAAAATAAAAATAAAAGTAAAAATTATTACAAAACAAAACACATAAATATGTATCCATATCTAGTGAGAATGAAAGTTTATCATTTGATACATCACGTACAAACCAAGTGTGATCAATATGAACAACCAAACTCCAAGGTTATCTCTCACATGATTAATCTCAAGAATAAAATTAATTTTTGGTTTCGGAATCATTGAATAAAATGACAACAATGAAAATTGTTGAAAACATGAAAAACATAAAATTTTAAAAGAATTTAAAATTCGTTGACCAAATGTCTAAATGGTGTGAGAAATGGTGAAAGAAGAATCATTATTTATAGGGGAAAATTAAAGCAACTCACTACACCTTTTTTTTAAAGAAACAACTCACTACTATTGTTTAGATCCGCAATTTGCTGCATTGATTTATTACATCATGTGAAAAGTGGAAATAAAATAAAACGCTTGAGTGATTGTAGTTATTTCAGAGCCAATTTGAGAATGTAAATTCATTTGGCATCATTCTGTCTCATTAATCATTGATTGCATTTACCTTTTTTAATACATTTTAGTCTTAGAAAATTGTTTACGTTTTCCACATTAATCAAGGATATTAAAATTGTGTCTCATAAAATAAATTAAAATATATGCAAACCATATTTGTACTCAAATATTTTTATAATTAAAAAAAGCATAAATGCGTTGATTTCATTAGAAAATCTTTTTAATTAGACATAAATGCGTTGATTTTTTTAACGCATTTGCGTAATTAAAAATATAAGGCATTTACGAATATAAGACATTTATGCCTAATTAATGCATTTGTACTAAAATATGTCTAATTAACTTACCATTTCTAATTAAAAATATAAGACATTTATGTCTAATTAAAAAAGACTAAAATATTTTTTAATGCATTTATTAAAATCGTTTACCTTTTTTTAATGAATTAAAATAAATTAAAAATGAGTTTCTAATGAAATCAACGCTTATATTTTTAAATAAATAAATTTTTAATGTTTGCATTTAATAAAATATAGGATATTAAAATTGTGTCACATTATTATTATTATTACTATTATTATTATTATTATTATTATTATTATTATTATTATTATTATTATTAAAGCAAAAATACAATAGAAACTCATTTCATTAATTATTATTATTATGAAAATAAAAATATAATAGAAGTTTATTTCATTAATAATCAAGGGTCGCTTATTAAATTCAATAAGCTTCCATTATTTTCGTCAGCCTAATTTGTTTTTTAGAATTTTCGTAAATACATTTTTAATGTTTGCATTTAATAAAATATAGGATATTAAAATTGTGTCACACTATTATTATTATTATTATTATTATTATTATTATTATTATTATTATTATTATTATTATATATTATGAAAGAAAAAATACAATAGAAACCCATTTCATTAATTATTATTGTTATTATGAAAATAAAAATATAATAGAAGTTCATTTCATTAATAATCAAGGGTCGCTTATCAAATTCAATAAGCTTCCATTATTTTCGTCAGTCTAATTTGTGTTTTTAGGATTTTCGTAAATATATTTTTAATGTTTGCATTTAATAAAATATAGGATATTAAAATTGTGTCACATTATTATTATTATTATTATGAAAGCAAAAATAAAATAGAAACTCATTTCATTAATTATTATTATTATTATTATTATTATGAAAATAAAAATATAATAGAAGTTCATTTCATTAATTACATTAATTCATTAAATTCATTAATTGTCAAACTCACCAAATTGCTTGGTGGTGCCACGTGTCATGCTAAGAATGCATTTGAAGATATTCCTATGAAATACTCCTCAAATGTATAGTATATAAATTGGTTGATGCCATTGTTGTCTTGTTTGTAATGTTGTAAACTTCTAGTAGTCTCTCTGTTAGACCTTGTGTTGGAGGTGGATTACCATTTTGCTGTTAATATATATCTCATTTTGGTTTGTTAAAAAAAAAAAAAGTTGAACACTCTAGTTAAGTTGAAGGATATTTGAATTTTGAACATTATATCTAAACAGTTGATGAATTTTGACAGGGAAAATATGTTAATATTACGACTATTAATAAAATTTTGAGGAAGCTCAAGAAATAGATTTACTCCGAGACATCTTAATTAATGAGTTTTGTTATTTTACTTTTTGGGGTTTCGTTTTTTGAGGCGTGATTGCAACATTTTTATTAGTTTTTTCTTCAGTTGTTAGCAATTATTATTACAGGTGTTTTCTTTAGGAGCTGCTCATTGTGTGTTCTCGTTGAGGAGGAGGCACTTTTTTTTCTTGGGTCATACTAACTTGTGTCCTAATGACACATGTTAAAAACCCAAAAATAGTAACTTTGCATTGAAAAACATAATATTTTAACTTGTAAGAAGTTGAATGCACAATTTTTTATACATATATTTTTATAATAAGTTCATTAACATGTGCTTTTGCGGGCACAAATTAGCATTTGCCTTTTTTTCTTTAGTGTTTTAACTTTTAAGCGTGTCATAGTTTTGTAGACAATTTGTAGTCTTTCTTGTCTAACCTTTTGGTTAAGCTTTTTCAATCAAATCTCAATAAACAAAAAAAAATATTCTAGAGAAAAAATTTATATTTATTCAATATTGTATTTTTAAATTAAATATTGTTTTGCAAAAAAGAATTCACTAATGGATGAATTTTGATTTGGATCAATGGATCAAAACAATCCATTAGTTTCATTAACAATCCAAGAAAATTTCCTTTAAAAAATTCATTCAATCTATCCATTAAGTATAAAATTTATTTAATTCATCAATTATTAGATTATTAATGGATGGATATTCATCGAATCCATCTATTAAAATGTATTTTTTTTTTATTTTTTTAAAACATCTTTCTTTAGAATATCTTTTGTTGATGAAGTGGTGCATAACAAATTCAGCCCAAGATAGTTTTTTTGTTGTCCGGGGCCAAAACAATTTTTTTTATCAAGCTCAATTGCATACATAGTTCGCTATTATTTTTTCCATCCTATGAGTTTTTCACGCGTTCTATTTTTTTCCCGAAAATATTTTTTATTCGGATTATATAATTCGAAAACTTTATTTTCCCAAATTGTCAATCATATGACATATATTATTAAGATGACATTATTGAAAATGACAAAAAATAAAATAAATGTAAAGATATAGAGAGACGGACATGATACAAATTTTAATTTTATTAATTGATCAATACTTTCGTAGTACATTTACATTAACATTGATGTTTATTACAAGACATTATTAAACACCTCATGCTAAACCTGTGGTGGAAGAAAATTGAGGGGGAATGAGACTAGGGTAAGATTTGTTTCCTATCGCATCCTAAGAAGCGAGATGAGGATGGATAAAGCTAAATTTGCTGGGAGAAGGAGACTCTATTGAGTAACCTTACATCCAAATAGTGCAAACTTACACCCAGACAGAGGATGCAAATTTACAAAGTGGGACTATTCCCTTTGACCATTCATACCATCCCTAGTTAAAATAAAAGAAACCTTGTATGAAAGGGAAACAATGAGACATTGTAGAAGAGGTTTATAAAAGAGAAGGAGTGAATGCGAGTTGGAATGAAATTTTGTGAATGGTGGATGAGTATTTATAGGGGGAATTTGTGAAGAGCGCATAGAGTGTAACTATCCATCAACGCATGGCAAAAGACGTGGTTAAGGAGACCCTAACTAGTCAAGTATTGCTGACCAACCAAAAGTCAGTTTCAATGACTCGGTCTTGCTGACCAAACCACAGTCCACACTCTGAAATGGTTCAGATTATATATTCCAAACAAATCCCATAATTGTTTATATTATATAGTCCAAATTAGTCCAAAAATGTCTTAAACTTGTACTTTGTAAAGTGAGGGACATTTCAAATTTAATAATCTGAACATGTTAAGTACATGATTTTTTTGTGGTCCATATTGCAGCGACAATTTATGTGGTACACGACACAAATAAACTTGTATTAATTGGTGTGCTTTGTTCATATGTTGTAAAACACAACAAAGAACCATGAACACTTATCCGATAAACACCAAGTTAGTCGCAAGGTCTTGGCTAAATGTCATATTGTCTGGGTTGAAGGATCTGCTTGACCAAATCAACCATCGACTCAACCACAAAGACACAAGGAAGGTGGATGTTTTTGAGTATCAGCGTCCATTGACCGACTCAGCTAGAAGCATCAAGTTCACCTAGATGAAGTTCATGAACGACGACAATGTTAGAATCATGCTCTCAATATTTGGTCAACAAAGCACTAAAGGATCGATCGAGTTAGATTCTTTATTGGTCAAAGATTTCAAAGATATTAAGAAAAATTTGATCCGACCCAGGTCCTATGAAAAAAATCAGGCTCTCATGGATAGACCAAACGAAGATTTAAATTCACTGATCTATGATATTTTTGTGTGTAATTTTTTATGTTGTTTTAAGTTGTTGAATTATGTCGTTTAGTTTATTATGTTGTTGAATTTTTTTTTTAGTGCATGTTGTTGAAATTAAATTTCATGTGTTCTAAGCCCTTTCAAAACCTCTAGTATTAACACATTCTGGGATGGTTAAGATTATATAATCTGAATCCTTCTTTGAAGATTTCATATTATATAATTTGAACCATCCCAAAATGTGGATTGTGGCATTACAAGTAATGTTTGGACGGATTGTGGTATGTTTAATGCATTTTAGGTAGGTTTAGTAAACGTTTCGTTTGACTGTTGTTACATTCTTCAACATTTTCATTCAATTCATTTTTCACTCATTCTAAAATTTTCTTTCTTAGTTTTTAGTTGGGAGTGGTTCATGGTACCATGGTCACTGCTGACATTCATATGATCCCTAAAATTGCTTTGCAATTTTTGTGGGGATCGTACGATGGTCACCAGAGACCTTTGATATCAATTTATACACCAGTTTTGAGTTTTATGAGGTTTCAGATTCTATAATAAAAAAATCTTTATATAGGAGTTCAGATTATATAATCCGAACAAAGAGTATTTTTGAGAAACAAATAGAGCGCACAAGAAACACATATGGTGGGGAAAAAAAATTGCCTAAATAGTTTATGTTTAACCCAAATCAAGTTTTGCCCCCTCAATATCTCTGTTGAAAAAACCCACGGGAGTTATTTTCCGAATGTGTTCAAATTAAAAAAAAAATGGTCAACAAAAAATTATCTCCTGTTTTTTTTTTTTTGGGGGTGGGGGTAACCTAAATTTCTTAATTTCTACAACTGAAGTTTGAACAAAAGTTTTAAAAAATTTAGGCTTGCATCAAAGAAATAGGAACTATATGGAAGCATAAGATTGTGTAAGAATGAAAAGAATGAATGATAGCTCCAAAAAAGTTAGGCTCTTTTGAACCAAACAAGTGAAATAACTTTCCTACTTGAAGAGCTCTAGGTGGTTCATGTCATAATGAGTTTCATCACTTGACTACTCTCAAAACAGCCTTTTGTCATTAGCATTGAGAATATCAAACACCAAATCAATTAATCAGCCACTCTCTAAGCCTTGAATAATCCATGAATCTACTAAATGGAAACAACATAATTGCATATCAAAGTTCTAAGGAAAGCATTGAGATTACCTTGCACTCCAACTATTCTTGGGTCAGACTATAAACTTTGAAATTCTCAAGAAGCTAGTTGCATTGGTGAGTATGAGCATCACAGAAGATAATTATGTCAACAAAGATGACGCAATTTGGCATTCGAGAAACTCAGAGAAATAGCAAACAAGAGCACATCATTCTCAAAACAGAAATATCTCACTGAATGATCTTCTTACAACAAAGACTTCAATAAAACTAAATAATATATACAAATCTTAGCTTGGCATGCCTCTAATTGTCTGAGTTATCATTTCAAATACAAAACAAGATATATACCCTCCTTAACCAAATACCTCACTTAATATTCCTCTTACATCCCCCAAAGACTTGTATAATAAAACTAATAGGAACTCCAACAACAAGTCTATTTCCCACTTTATCCATAACAACAGTGATTTGATGAGTTTATCCATAACCTTTATTTATTATTTATGAGCTCAGTTCTCCCTCAATCTTATTTCAAACCATTCCTCTCATTATTTTCAACTCTAGGTGCTTTATCTTACAACTTGTTCGTCCTATTTAACTTCTTCCAAAATTAACCAATATTCTCACAATCAACAGTGTGCAGCTTTCAGGACTGTATCTGAGGCTGGGCGAGCAGGGCGACCGTTCTGGGCCTCAAAAAATAATTATGAAATTTGGGTCCCAACAAAAAAAAATTAGAGGTTCATTAGGCCTTACAAAATTACTTAAATTGTAATGGGAGGTGTGGTTGTTAGTAATAAGCTTAGTTCTTTGTTGACCAATTTATAATTTATTGTGACGTAGAGTTCAAATCTCTAGCATTTCATCATCCCAAACTCTTCGGTCAAAATCAAAAGAAACCATCCACACCCCTTTTTCTCTTCAAACAAATTATTTTCACACTTTATTTTTTTTATATACTCATTATTTATGACCTAGGCCATCGAATTCCCAGAAACGGCCCTGCCACCATTAGTTCAGGGCATCCTATCTAACTAAAACAATGTTTCCAAAAACATTTAAGCAATTCGAAATTTTTTACTTAGTTCCGAAATTCTACCTAAACATAACTAAATCATCAAAATAATATTCAATCTTGCACAAAAGTTTTCCATCCAACATGAAAATCAGCAGTGTCCCCTATGCTTTAAACATGTTGAAGGTTGAACACAACAACCTAAAACAACTAATTAAAACAAAAGACAATAAAACCAAATAAGAGATAAAGAAGTTACTAATCAAATGCTTTGCATCAGAGCAGTCGTACGCATCTCTGAACTCTTTATCACCACCTCTTCTTCATCTGGGTCCTCCCTGGGCCGGTGCTTCAGTAGGAGCTGTAGCAGGTGACAGGTGTTGTAGACTTAATAGCAGTCACACATGGCTTCTCTTTGGCAGGAGATCCGGTCTCTACTATTCAGCAATATTAACAATGTCTTCTTGCAACTGCTCTGGTACATGCTCAGGTAGAACGCACACATCACTTCTTATGTAGTTGTAGGCTTCCATTACATTAAAAGTGTTCTTCGCAAGGTTTTCAAAATCGGGATTTTGCTTTAGGTCAAAAGGGACTAGTAAGATTGAAAATCGTAAAATCGCAATCAAAATCGAAGATTTTACTCAACTACTTTGTAGAATCGATATATGATAGCAAAACAAAAATAATGTTAAATATATCTTATAAATTGCATATAGTCATAAATAACTCAAATTTTAAAGTCCACAAAATATTTATACATAAATAACTCAAAGCTTAGATGTTAAATATTCTTTAGTAGTCATAATAATGCTAAACAAGCTAGACAAAACTTGGTCTTCTATGTATTTATAGAATCCGGTCACGGGTACAAACCGGGGCAACTGACGAATCATGTCAAAATTGACTTGTATAAAAAAAATTGCTAGAATCCTTCAAAATCCTGTAAAATCCTGCGATTTGCATGGATTTCACGATTTTGTGCGATTTTATTAGGATTTTGTCTGTTTTGGGATTTTGCAATGGATTTGAATCGTTGAAGGTGAGTAAAGTCGCAAAATCCTGGATTTTGGGATTTAAATCGGGATTTTGACAACAATGATTCCTCGTGTTCCAGCTAAAAGAAGAACACGTAGAATACTTTTAAAGTAGTGGTAGCCTACAGCTACATATCAAGACAGCTCATTGATGACCATGAATTGGAAAATCATATAACTAAGTAGAGATGTATATAACACTTTCTTTCCTTCTGTTACCCAATAGTTTTCTGATTGTGCTGTAACATCTAGATGATCGTTTATGTTTTTAATTTGTTTGAATCTTTTGTTGTAACCTTTGAATATTGGTGATGCTATTTTTATTTTATGCTTCATATGCTTTCATTAAATTTTTTTATTATAATTTGTTTGGAAGCATGTTTAATTCAATGCAGATTCGTCAATTTGCCAAAACAAAAGATGTTAGCTAATGAGCACATGTTATGTTTTTGTGTTGACACAATTCAAATTATATAATTTGAACCTGTATTTTAAAGTTTCGGATTATATAATCCAAAATATGTCAACTTATGCATTGCAATTCTTCATTGAAATTGTCGATTGGGGATTTGACACCTTTTGGATTATATATGCCGAATTGATATTAGATTTTTTTTTATTTTCCGAATTGTATTTAAGCAAGATTTGGATAAACCAAAACAACTTGCTTTTTTTTTTTCTTCTGAATTTTTAGGGATTCAGATTATATAATCTGAAACCTATGAAAAATATTTCAGATTATAAAATCTAAGCAGGGGTATTTTAGAAATATTAGAGGACGCGCAAGAAATGTGGACGGTGAAAAAAGAAATTCTCTTTCTTCTAGCTCCTCTGCTTGGGTCATAACATTCCCATCCCCTTCAACCAACACCTTGTCCTCAAGGTGGAAAGATGGATACAACATTTTGATTTCCTCTATGGACTTGAGATAGCATTTCCAAGATAGAGTTCAGACCATTTTATGGGCAACTTTGCGGGTTGCTAGCTAGTTCAGAACGTAGGCTTGTTCGATGACTCGCATATTGTCATGATCCTTGTGTGGCAAGGGAAAAGGTATATTGTGATGATCATGGCGTGGTTTCAACTGCAAAAACATGGAAAACTGGATGAATGCGACCGATATGCAACTAGAGTAGTGCCATTGTCCATGTTTGATGACTTCAATGTTGGTGTCATCCTTCCAATTCTATGCTTTTTTTGTTAAAAAAATATTAAAAGAAATCTTAAACTCTTATCTATACTGCTCCCTTCGTTTTTTTAATTGTCGTTTTTGAATAGTAACATGATATTAAGAGGATAGATTTTTGGAGTTTTTTTTTATAAACCAAAACAACTTGCTGTTTTTTTTTCTTCTGAATTTTTAGGGGATTCAGATTATATAATCTGAAACCTGTGAAAATTTTTTGGATTATAAAATTCAAGCGGGAGTATTTTGGAAATTTTAGAGGACGCACAAGAAGTGTGGAGGGTGAGAAAAGAGATTCTCTTTCTTATAGTTCCTCTGCTTAGGTCATAACATTCTCATCCCCTTCGACCTACACCTTGTCCTCAAGGTGTGGAAAGATGGTTACAACATTTTGATTTTCTCTATGGACTCGAGATAGCATTTCCAAGATAGAGTTCAGACCATTTTATGGGCAACTTTGCGGGTTGCTAGCTAGTTCAGAACGTAGGCTTGTTCGATGACTCGCATATTGTCATGATCCTTGTGTGGCAAGGGAAAAGGTATATTGTGATGATCATGGCGTGGTTTCAACTGCAAAAACATGGAAAACTGGATGAATGCGACCGATATGCAACTAGAGTAGTGCCATTGTCCATGTTTGATGACTTCAATGTTGGTGTCATCCTTCCAATTCTATGCTTTTTTTGTTAAAAAAATATTAAAAGAAATCTTAAACTCTTATCTATACTGCTCCCTTCGTTTTTTTAATTGTCGTTTTTGAATAGTAACATGATATTAAGAGGATAGATTTTTGGAGTTTTTTTTTATAAACCAAAACAACTTGCTGTTTTTTTTTCTTCTGAATTTTTAGGGGATTCAAAGTATATAATCTGAAACCTGTGAAAATTTTTTGGATTATAAAATTCAAGCGGGAGTATTTTGGAAATTTTAGAGGACGCACAAGAAGTGTGGAGGGTGAGAAAAGAGATTCTCTTTCTTATAGTTCCTCTGCTTAGGTCATAACATTCTCATCCCCTTCGACCTACACCTTGTCCTCAAGGTGTGGAAAGATGGTTACAACATTTTGATTTTCTCTATGGACTCGAGATAGCATTTCCAAGATAGAGTCGGGACCATTTTATGGGCACCTTTGCAGGTTGCCAGTCTAGAACGTAGGCTTGTTCGATGACTGGCATATTGTCACGATCCTTGTGTGGCAAGGGAAAAGGTATATTTAGATGATCATGGAGTGGTTTCAACTGCAAAACATGGAAAACTGGACGAATGTGACTGGTATGCAGCTAGAATGGCACCATTGTCCATGTTTGATGACTACATTAATGTAGTTGGTGTCATCTTTCCAATTTTTGTTTTTGTTTATTTTTTTTGGTTAAAAAAATGTTAAAAGAAATCTTAAACTCCTATCTATATTGCTCCCTTCATTTTTTTTAATTGTCGTTTAATAGTAACATGATATTATGAGAGTGGATTCTTGGAGTTTTTTTCTTCCTAGCTATTATATACCCTCATTTTAATCCACCAACATTTTTTTTGGAACATACTTTCTCTTTCCAATAAATTTGATTACATATCTTTCTTTCCTAAGAAATAATTGATATATTCTCTCTCTCTCTCTCTCTCTCTCTCTCTCTCTCTCAAACAATCTCTTTTTTTTGCACACTTTATCTCTTCCATAACAAATTAAACAACTTTTTTCCATCAGATTTTTCTAATTTGCACTTAAATTTTTTAACATCGTTACAATCTTATTTATAAAATTTCCACTCTTCATCGATCCATTGTTATAGGTAACAAAATTTTGTTTTACAAAAAAAAAAACTTGAATTTTCTAAATAGATATGATGAATACATTATTATAGGTAACAAAAGTTTGTTTGTTTCTTTTTAAAAAAAATTGTCAAAGAAATAACAAACTTAAATTTTCCAAAAACATAAGATTTGTTAGTTTAATTGAAAAAGGAGTGTGAGTGATTGAGGAAGGGTATAATTGACAAATTGTTTTTAAAAGATCAAAACTACTGTTAAATATAAATGCAAAATCAAACATCAAACGACAAGTGAAAAAAAAACGGAGGGATTATATATAAAGTGACTAAATGGTTTTGAGGAGACTTGTTCACTTCTAACTATACCCTTAAAAAATTTGACTATAAGAATGTAATATTGTTGGTATTATTAAAAAAGATAAGAATTTATTTTATATTTGCTATATTTTTGGTGTCATTGAAAAAGATAAGTATATTTTTTTACAATATGAAAGTGCAAAATATCTATACCTATAGTTTTAATCAAAATCAAAATATTTTTAATCAAAAGCAAATTTCCATTTTTTAAGAGAAAAATCAAAATTTCATAAAAACAAAATTAGTAATTTATACGCATTCTCTAAAAAAAAAATTGTATGCATTAATGTAATTAAAAGAGTGGATAAACGACATGAAGTATCCGTTTGAATGCTAGTATAAATAATGGTTTTAAGCTCCATACCAATCACTATCTTCTTACGATATCTCTCATCTCAAGCACTTGATCCACCGGAAATGTACTTAAGATATCCAAAAAAAACATTATATGGGATGAAGAAGCATTTCAAGCTCAGTTGGTAGGGATATTGCATATTATATGCAGGGGCCGGGGTTCGAACCTCGGACACCCCACTTCTCCATATTTAAAATGTATGAGCTCTAGCCACTAGGTTACTTGACAAAAAAAAAAGAAGCATCTCAACCACTTGATTCAATGGAAATTCAAATTATTACGTTTGTCTATCTAAGTTGATGTAATTTTATTTGATTGTTGTTTTAATGTTGTAAATCAAATATACATCTCTAAATTTAGTAATATTATTAAATTTACACTAATTAAAATGATATTTTTTTTCAGAAATATAATAATTGTTTTTATGTTGTAAATCAAATACATCTCTAAATTAGTAATATTATTAAATTTACACTAATTAAAATGATATTTTTTCAAAAATATAATAATAATTAGTAATCACATATGTACGGCCAAAAACAGAATAGAAAAAGAAAAGAGCAAACCGTTTTTTTTCGTGTAGAATGGAAAAAGTAAAAAAAAAAAAAAGAGCAAACCCTCTCGATTCTGTTCCTTTTGTTATGGAAACCGTGAACACGAAACCTAACCCTATTTTGAATCCTATATATATATATATATATATATATATATATATACTAGACTCTAACCCGTGCGATGCACGGATTTTGTATAGCTTCATATATAACTATCAAATGACTATATTATTACTTTTATAGTTATATTCAGTATTATGTTATCAAACTATCTCAAAAAGTAACAAAAATAAAAGATGGACTGCAATAAAAATGACAAATCAAAAGAAAAAATATATACAAAAGCTAGCACCAAGAAATTGATCCTAACCGCAAAAGTTGTTAATCGAAAGAAAAAAATAAGGAAAAGGAATTGTTATTTAGTAACCGAAAGAAAAAAAAAATAAAAAGGAACGTTACGTGGTAATTGAAATAAAAAATAATAATAATAAAAAGGAACCGCTAATAATGAAAAGGAACTACTATCAAAAAAGAATTGCAATGGCGTTAGTGACTTTTAAAAAAATGATATTTTCATGTGTTATCTGATTCAATTCCTTGCATATTTTTTTTTTCATAAAAATTAATTAGGTCCGTCAAAAAGGGTGGTGTTATGGTTATTAGGTTCAATTGCGATGGTGAGAGAGATGAAAGTGAGTGAGAAATGATTTAGGAATTGTGAGATTGAAAGAAAGAGGACCCGAGATTTGTGCTGAATACACAACATTGAAACAATCACATGTCATAAAAAACATCAGTACCTTGGTGGTAAGAGTTGTGAATTGAAAGCATGTGGTACCTGGTTTGATCCCCATCCGAAGTTTTTTTCATAAATTTTTATAAGTAAAAAGTAGGGCTAATCATTAGGGTTAGAGCAACACTACTTAACATTTAGTATGAAAAAAGAATAATGAAGAAAAAGCTAAAATTCACACAATCACATAACAAAATCAATAATTTTCAAACTCTAATGTCAAGGATTCGAAATTAACAAAATTCAGACAATCAATATCAACATTGGTCATAATTTTGTGTCAATTCGATGAAAGATGGTGTGAATCGGTGAGAGAAAGCGAGTTATCGGCAATGACATTTACGGCAGTCAGTTGTTGGTGAGGTGGCAGTTGCGGCGGCGGCGTGATGTGTGTGGATCAGTGAGAGAAAGTGATTTTCCGGCGGTGGCAGTTACGGCGGCATGTGTTGTTGAAGTGGCAGTTGCAACAGTGGCGGGATGTTGTTATTGGGGTCACCGGCGGCGGTGAAAATGAAGTTGAATCGCATGATGTGTGTGAATGACGTTCAATTCGTGTTCAAATGATGTTGGAATGCAGGGTTGTGAGAATGACTTAAAGTGAACTCGCATTTGTGCTAGATAAATAAAATGAAAGCAACTATAAGTCACAAAAAACTTTAGTGATCTAGTGGTAATGGTTGTGATCTACCAGAACTTGGTCTGGGCTTCTTCCGTTTTCATCGTCGCTGCTTTGCCGTTGTCGTCGTCACCCTACAAACGTTTGTCGTCACGAACGTTTGGCGAACGTTTGCCGTCACGAGCCTGAACCTGAGTTCGTACTGATGTGTAATAGCAGTGTAGCAGCGCAATATCAGCTATCTAACAAGACTGATAACTCTATAGTCCATACATCGGCAGACAATGGTTAAATTGTTAAGCATGTCGTCAACGGAATTTTAACTTGACTTGTATTCTTAAAAACTGTTAAGCACTATGGACTCTTTTTTTAAAATAGTAATGCTAAAGCATTACCAAAATGTCATTAAAAGGAAAAAAATATAGATACAAAAAAAAGAAAAGGGAACTAGGTCTACACCTTTTCAGAAATATTTAAACCTATAGTTAGGCAACCCAAGATGGTTCCTAGCATATTCACATCTTAAGCTAGCAGGAAGAGATGGGAACCAAACAAATGCAGATAGAGCTAAACCAAGATTAGCTAAACCATCTGCACAAGTGTTTCCCTCTCTGTATGTGTGTGAAGCAAAAAAATTCATGCTCTTGATTGTATACAAACAGTTAATCCATCTATTTCTAATATACCAAGGAACCATATTGTGAGACTTAAAAGCAAGCAACACCAGTTTAGAATCCGTCTCCAGCCATAAATTTTTCCAATTCCTGTCAGTTGCAATTTCAATAGCTTTCATTGCAGCTGTGATTTCCGCAATAAAAGGGGAGTTTGTGATCAGATTCTCAGCAAAGCAACCCTGACACAGACCATTGCAATCCCTGAAGATGCCACCCTAAGCTGCCTTAGTTGGATTCTAACTGAGCTCCATCAGTGTTAACTTTCATCCAATTTATGAGGGGAGGACTCCAGAGGACTTCTTTGATGACGGGGGCTTTGGGAGGGTGAAGATTAATGTTAAAGGCTTTGAGAATCACAAATTCTCTCATGTTGTTAGAAGCAGATTTTTGAGTGTTGTTACCTGTGAGGGAGACATTGGATATTATCAGATTGAGGGCAGATGGGTAGGAGATTTTTCTGTTCTGAAATCTAGCTTGGTTTCTCACAAACCAAATGGTGTTAAGGATGTTTATGATACAAGCTTGAATGGTCACTTTACATTGGGGTGTCCACTGCCTATCACAGATTTTCCAAATGTCAGTGGTGGAATTTAGATGGTATGTGATGTTTAGAAGACTGTATAGCCAATGCCACAATCTGACAGCAAAAGGGCAAAGGAAAAATAGGTGAATGGTGGATTCTTCATCCTTGAAGCAGCAACTGCAAAGAGATGGAAGTTGAAAGCCTCTTTCCTGAAGCTTCTCATCGGTGGGGACTATGGACTTATGTTTGAATAAAAATTAAAAAATTATTGGCTTGAATCATAGAAATAGGAACTATATGAAAGCCTAAGATTGTGTCAGAATGAAAAGAATGAAGGATAGCTCCAAAAACACACAGCAAATTGCATACACAGAAACTTTAGTTTCCATCTCCAATATTAAATGTGGATAGATTATTTGCCATTTGCTTATATTTGAGTCCAATAAATTCATGCACTTTTTTGTGCTTACAATTGAGTCCAGAGTAAAAAGATGTTAAGAATGCATTGAGAATATCAAACACTCGATCAATTGAAAGTCAGACTCTAAACCTTGAATAATTCTTGAATCTACTACTTTGTAAATGGAAACAACATCATTAATTCCAAAAGAAAGCATTGAGATTACCTTGCACTCCACCTATTCCTGAGTCACACTATAAACTTTCAATTTTTTTAAGAAGCTAATTGCATTGGTTAGCATGAGCATCAAAGAGATGAATCTGTTCTACTACATCAGATCATGTGAAACAAATATGATTCAATTTTGCATTTGAACCAGCTTGGTTCTAACATATTTTTTTTTTTATAGAAATATCTTTTCAAAAGCATGAATGTTGTATCAAATCCTTGAATGGAACCTAAATTCCTCAACAATTAATTCCACCACTATCTACGAATCTAGAATTGGTTCAGATATGCATAAGATAAGAACTTCCCTCTATGAATGGGCCAAGTCACTCCTTGCAACTCATCTTCTCCCTAATCCCATCAGAGCGCATGTGATGTGAGAAACATACAATGCAAAAACCAAATTTGACAATGAAATGATTAAAGGCCTCCCTAACTTCAAAACTTTCACTGCCCATCAAAAACATCCGACAGCAAAAATGGACTAAAAATTCAATTAGAATAAACCAAAATAAAAAAGAAAATCAAAATCCTAATTTATTGCAAGCTAACTGCTAAAAAACAATGTTTCACTAGCTACCACTTTTCATTTTATCAATGACTTTTATCCTATTCTCATTCTCTTCTGCTTCCTTATTTCCACTACTTTCCTGTGGGAATTAGAATGCACGTCGCTGCAAAAAGTTGGGCTATTTGCAGGGCGGTATTCAGGTACAAGTCTGCCAGACCTATACCTAACCCCACATGCATTACAAAGTGTTTTTGGACCATCGGGACCAGCACGCCATTGCGGAGTATTATCAGCTCCACAATGATGACATTTCCTCCCAGTGGTTGAGGTTTGCTTCGCTTGTTCTTTGGAAGTTTTGTTACTCGGCTGTTTCCACATGAATTGACGGTTCCAGGTGTCAGAAATGCCAAGGCAAGGCTTATTACGAATTATTTCCACTACTTTCCTGTAGGAATTAGAATGCAAGTTGCTGCAAAAAGTTGGGCTATTTGCAGGGCGGTATTCAGGTACAAGTCCGCCAGACCTATACCTAACTCCACATGCATTACAAAGTGTTTTTGGACCATCAGGACCTGCACGCCATAGCGGAGAATTATCAGCTCCACAATGATGACATTGCCTCCCAATGGTTGAGGTTTGTTTCGCTTGTTCTTTGAAAGTTTTGTTACTCGGTTGTTTCCACACAAATTGATGGTTCCAGGTATCGGAAATGCCAAGGCGAGGCTTACTACGAGACTTGCTCCGTGCACGGACAGGGAACTTCATGTGATTGTAGCCACTTAAGAGTGTAATGCTGTTGGAACTGTTATTGCTGTTGCTACTGCTTGTGCTGTTCTCGACCATTGGTGCTATCTTTTGATTCTGCGAAATATCTGGTTGAATACAGGACAAGTCAACAAATGTTTCAAGAGCTGGAAATGCATCTTTGTCGGACAGCCATTCAAGATCCTCTTCTGCAAGCTCCTGGAACATGAAAACAAGCAGCTCATTAATTTTCGATCAAGACATTAGTATTGACACAGAGAGATATGGCTTCACAACATGGAAACCTTGAAACAGTGATCACAAGTAAATGAAAACTTTGATGCAAAGAGAGAATCTGTCGTTGGCACCGCAGGCACTGAAAATCTCACATTGCCAATACATTGATTCTAAAAGGAAGACAAGTAAAAATCTGGGAGTACTAGCTAAAATTCTACTATGGACAAAAACAATATAATATATCACAATTCTAATTGATTCAGACCAATCTCTTTCATGATCACACCTCAACAAGTCAAAACGATAAAAAATCAAGCAACATACTCAATAATTTTCTCACGGCCTTGCAAGCATTTTGGAAAGGTTAAACTTACAGAAAATGAATGGTTGGTATCATCCAGGTCCAAGGAAGGAAAGGCTTTTGTAGGTGTGTCATAATCATCCTCACCTATGTCAGATAAGAAATCCCATAGATCATCCACTGAACCAAGGGCTTCCATCCCTGAAAACAAATATAGAGATCAAATTAATAATTGTATAGGTAGAGCTGTGCAAACAAATATAACAAAATAGTGAAGAGAGTGGCATAAAAGTGTCTAGTGGAAGAGAGTATACAATTTTCAGTGTGTAAGTTACATTTTATCAGATGTGTTTTTTGTGATTCTAATTCAGAATTAGTTCCTCATCTATTCTTCCACTGTTCTGCACCTCTCTCCTAATGGAGTATGCACATTGTTTTCCATTTTCTGGTCAATATTTGCTAACAAGCATTGGTGGCATTTTTCATGAAAATTATGCAAAGCTATGCTACTATTTATTTAGGCATTTGGTTGAGTGTAACGATATTTGCTACTATTTATTTACAAAAAGGATTGCAATCATCTTTGGTATTGGCACAAGATTATAATAATAAATGATAAGAAAACATAATAACATTGAAGGATTCTTAGAGTGTCGAGTGTTGAAATATGATTCTTTCAAAAAAAAAAAACAAAGTGTTGAAATATGATGTGCATTTCTAGATATTTCTAGAATACATTAGAGATTTATAGAATAACTATTACTTGTTAAATAACGATACATACATACTACATTTTCACTCACTAAGGCATAAATATTTTTTTAAACGGATTAAAAAGGAGATTAACTATTACCATAAGTGTTTGAATCAGCCGTTTGAACCAGCCCTAAGGAGTAAGACTACCCAAAAGTGTTATAACCAGATAAAGTCTAAGGTTCATTCCGCTTAAACTTCAGTTTTTTCTTAAAAAAAGAACATTTACAACATCAATTTTTTCTATAAAAAAACAAAAAAAATTAACGAAAACTAACAGAAATGTCCCCTCCATCTAATTGAATTTTTGTGACTCTTGAAATGGCATTTTCATATTTATGAGATTTTAAGGCGATTTCCGTTCAAAATTCGGTTTTATTTTTTATTTATTTTTTTAGAAAATTCAAAACAAATATTTAAATGTGATTGCAAAGAGTTAGAATCATCTTCATTTATGATTCTCTCCATTTATTTCATTTAGAGAGATAAAGACACAATAAAAAATTAAAAAAAAATATAAAATAATTAATGATAGTGGAACACACTTAGTGGGAGAACCTAATATCTATTTTTTGTTTATATCTATTCCCAAATTGCATATTCCATTTATTTTGATAAATGGAGATGATCCTTTCCCGATATCAAGAGCCCAAAAAGATCCTTAAATGCTTTTTTATGAAAAACATAACCGATCTCAACTGTAACCACTCCCTTATAACAAACCCTAAGGAGTATTGTCTAAAACCAACACTAAGATTGTATAATTTTTTTTTATTTTAAGGATCAACAAAACATAAAAATAAGGTTTAACCAAAAAAAACATAAAAATAAGGAACAATAATTAGAAGCAATAGAAACGAATGCCGTCAACCTTAAACAAAGACAAACAAAAAAAACAATTTGATAGCATATTCAGTTAACAGAGAGGCAAATTAAATATGGTGGTAGCAAAAACAAAACAAAACAAAAAACAAAGTAAAGAAAATAGGGCATGAGAAAAACAAGAGAGCAAAGATTAAGAAAAAGAAAGAAAAGCAAAAAGAACAGAAGCTACCAGCTTTTCACGTTTGTGAACTTGTTGAGACAAGTACTTGTTTTTCTGTTTTTTTTTGTAGAGAGAAGACAGATAATTTTTTTTTTTTTGAAAGGGACAAGTAATTGTTTTTTTTTTTACAAGAGGGACAAGTAATTGTTGTTAACTTTGTTTTTCACGTATGTATTCCTTTTTATAGGCAAGTCTTATTGTTTTTTTGACAAGTCTTATTGTTAACTTTGTTTTTTTACGCGTTATTATTACTCCACAAGTAGTAGTTTTTTTTTTTTGAAGGAACTCCACAAGTAGTAGTTGTTACTTTCAAATTAGAAAGAAAAAATATTTGTAGATATTTCCGGATGGTATTAAATAATGAGTTTAATAGTGGTGGATTCAGGGTCTAAAACAATTTTACACACACAACCAATCAAAACACTCTAAATTGTCGCATAAATTAAAAATATTAATGATGTGGCAATTCTAAATATTTTGATTGGTTGTGTGTGCAAAGTTGTTTTGAACCGTCAACCCACCACCATTAAACTCCTAAATAATTTAGTTTTAATTGTATTTTTCATCACCATGGTTTTAGCCATATCTGATTTTGATCAACAAATATAGATTTTATTTTAGTGCTAATAAATTCTATTTGTATATTTTATTTTTAAAATAGGAGTTAATCGACTTTTTTTTAATAAAGGAGTTAATCGATTTTTATTTTTTGAAAAATGCAGAGTTGCATAATTGCAGCAAGAAGAACTACATATAATGCCTCTCAAACAAAAAAATATTATAAACAAAAAATCATATTTTAAATTCATTGAATAATTGATGTATCTAGTTTATATTATAGATTAAATACATGAATGATTCAATGAATCAAAAAACGATTTTTTAATTGGATATCAATAAAGGAGGAAAAACATTGTACCAAAAAAAGGAAAAACAATGTATCTGGTTTTTAGTTACTATATAATTTTTTTCTACAATAGTAAAAATAATAATAATTGAGGGTAATAGTCATTTTGGTCCCTGAATATGTAAGGAGTAGTCACAATAGTCTTTCAAATATATCAACATTTCAAAATTGTCTCTGATTGTATATTATATTAGTCAAAATAGTCTCTTATGTTAAAATGTTTCGTTTATATTATCATATTAGTCCCTCAATATACTTATTTATTGTCATATATGTCCCTATAAGTACTTACTGTCGTATCAGTCCCTATATAAAAAGAGTTAATGTCAATATTGAAGTACTATTTTAACGTCACGAACTATTTTGACTAATGAATTGCACAATCAATTATTATTTTATAATTCGATACATTGAGTACTATTGGTGCCAAAATGATTATTATCACTAAAGTAATTACTATTAAATTGTAAAGTGAAAGGAATCAATAAAAAAGGAAAACCAAAACAAAACGGAAAAACAAATTTTCATTCACACTTCTTTAAATTGGAAGGTAATCATTCGAGTCATCCTCTCAACGAAAATCATTTGAGTCATATGATATAGATGGACCGTAAACTCTCACTAAAATTTTAAATGTGAAGATAAAGATAAAAAGATGATGAACAAAAGCATGTAAATAAAAGAAACCAAACAACAAAACCAAATGAAAATTTATTTACGAGTGTCAATTTACGGGCCCTTGACAATTTGAGCTCCAACTCACTTGTCAAAGGGGCTTAAAATACTAAAAAGATAATGAGCCTTTTTTTTCATAAGCCCCAAAATTGCAAGCCCCACATATGAAAGGGGCCTTAATTGGCCCCCTTGTAATTTTATTTTTTTACAATTTTTTGTATAAAATATATGTTTGTACATAATTTTTCTTTGGTTATTAACTTATTTGACCCTATGCTATTTTCTTCGCTTCATATTCTTTTTACAAAAAAATGCCCTTGAGATTTTTGGAAAAAGGCATTTTACAAAAAATCGTAAGTTGAGTACTTAAAATAGGAAGTTGAGAGCATATTCAAGTTGGTACAAAATAAAAAATTTTAAAATGAACATCCGGTAGTTATCTACCAGAGGTAGAAAATGGAAATTTTTAAAATGAACATCCGGTAGTTATCTACCGGATGTACAAAATGGATTTTTTTAAAAAAATAAACATCCGGTAGTTATCTAACGAAAATAAAAAATGGAATTTGTTTAAAATGAACATTCGATAGTTGCCTACAGGACGTGTTATTAAAGACAATTTCGTAATTTTTGGGGGCCTAAAGAGATATGAGGGGGGCCTAAAAAGAAATCTTCTATATTTTTTTATTAATGGACTCAGTCCAAATAAATTTTATTTCAAGCCCAACACAGATTTTTTTCTATTAGCCCAATAACTTTAACAATTCAAATATATTTAACAATATATATTAATAATTAAATAAAAAATAGGGTGGTGGCAGTGGTGGTCAACGGTCTGCTGTAGGCGGAGCTCCGGCGACCCCTTCTTCTTATTGCGCTAATGCGTATAAACTACGAACATTAGTTTTTATGAAATTTTGATTAAATTTAGTTTGATTTTGATTAAAATTATATGTATAGATAATAGATATTTTGCACTTTTATATTGTAACAAATTATACTTATCTTTTCCAATGATACCAACAATATAAATAATATAATTTCTTTAAAAAAATAATAAATATAATATAAATATTTATCTTTTTGAAAGACATCAACAAAATAACATTCTTATAGTCAAATTTGTTCAAGAGTAGAATTGAAAGGAAAAAAAAGTCAGCTCAAAACAGCTTACTTTATATATATATATATATATATATATATATATATATATATATATATATATATATATATATTCTTGTTGTAAATTATTAGGACACTAAAGTAAACTAATTATAAAAGCTCTCCCTTCTCCATGTAAACCAAACATAAAGGTAATTAAAATCCTTCATCTCTCCTCCCCTCCTCTCTTATCTTTTGAACCAAACATATATTTAACTAAAATTTCTCCCCTTCTTTTTCCTCCCTTCCATTAAAATCTCTCATTTTCTTCCCCTAAGTTGAATCAAATGGATCCTAAGTAATTTTGTGTTCGAATCTATAGAAACAAAATAGAATTAAGAAACGTAAAAAAAAATAAAAATAGAGTTAAGAATACCATTTTTTTTCCAAGTTGATTCGGAAGTGAATATTAGTTAATTATAAACTTTTTTATGTGTTGGAGAGATATACCAATGGTTCATAGGTCTTTACTTTGAATATTACTCTTCTCACTTCGCACATAACTCACAAACTTCAGTGGTAGTTAACTATCATTCGGCGTTTCAGTTGCACTCAACTACAGTCGGACACTCTTTAGAGTGGTTCAATCACTTTTTAAATCGGTTTAACTGATCTTAAAATTACCTAACTACGGTTAACTGATGTTGGAGAGCCGAACGGTAGTTAACTGCCGTTGAGCCAACGTCAGTTGAAAAAAGAACAATTGAAAAGTGGGACGAGTAATTTTCCTTTACTTTTGGTGGACCCTTTTATTTTCAAGATTCGAAGTGTGATATGAGTGAAAAAAGAAGCAGGACAATAGAAATAAAGTAGCTAAATTGCGGTATACTACATCTATCTGTTTATTTGGTTATTTATTTATTTTTTTTACAAAAATAAACGGTATTTTTTTTCATATTGAGAGAGTACTAATAGTTCAAATTGATAGAGTACGAATATGCGAGTCCTCGTGAGTTTAGTTCAGACACCTCACTTATTCATTTTAAAAAGGTGAATTTCTAGCCATTAGGTTACTTGACAAAAAAAAAGTATGAATATGCGAACAAACTCACAATGTATATGTTAATATAATAAAACAACAAAGTACATATGCCTACAAATACGACTATATTCGAGTTTTCATAATACTCATGTTTTCGGGTCTGCAACGTCGAAGACGTCAAAAGTGTATTTGTACTTAATCAAAACTAATCTTCACCTGAATCAAATAAACACGCACTAAGACATAAAATAAAAAACACAACGCACAAAGACGAAAAATCAAAACAAACAATGAAGTGCTAAAACGACGAAATCACAAAAACAAATGAAAGTAGACTGAAAATATATAAAAATCACTTACTTAACTAAAAGAGAAAGAAAACACAATTTAGAGGGGTGATTTCAGGTTGAAATTGACTCTTAATAACCCCTATTTGGTAGAAATTTAATTCGTTGTTTTTTTTATTTTAGTTATGCTTCAAAATTATGGATATTTTAGAATCGGGGTAATGGTCATTTTGGTTCCTAAATATGTAACGATTAGTCATAATAGTCCTTGAATGTATCAAAATTTTAAAATAGTTCATGATTGTGCACCGAGTTAGTCAAAATAGTCCCTCACGTTAAAATATTCTATTAATATTGTCATATTAATCCTTAAATATACTTACTTACTATCATATTAATCTCTATAAGTAGTTACTTATTTTTATATCAGCTCATATAATAAAAGAGTTATTGTCAATATTGAAGCACTATTTCAACGTCGATGACTATTTTGACTAATGAAGTGCACTGACTATTTTGAAATCTTAATAATATACAAACATAGAACATGTTTTAGGCCACTAATCCTAGGTGGCAACCTCTCAAGCTAGGAATGCCAAATCATCACATTTTTGATGTACATTTTATCATCACTTATAGTAAGTTGGAGCAGAAAATCATGTAATCCTCATTTTTCCACAATTTTTAAATCATCAAATTTCATTTTATGGCAATAAAATTTGAATAGGTGGATTTCCCTCCAAGAAATGTTGCTATCGGGCCCATTTTTAGCAAAAATACAAAAATCCAATGTTAAAGTGGGCTTTAAGAAAAAAGGCTTTTTCAAACAAACTTTTCAAACAAGTCCCTATCACTGTGAACACAGAAACATACTCCCTCTTCTTCTATATACATTTTTTCAAACACAGAATCCCTCCCCCCTTTTTCATTCTTCCTTCAATTTGAAATTTGAATCTTTCCAATATCCATCCTTACTCTCTCATCTCTTCCTTTCCCATTATTCATCTACTTTCATAATCACATATTTCTCTAACCTCCATTATTATCCCTCTGTTTCTACGTCAACAACATCATAACAACCCTAAATCTCAGAAACCATTTTACCACAACAAAAGATGGCAACACCTCACTCCCCATCTCCCTCTCGCAAAAAATCTGGAGTCGTACTTTGAATCATTGTTGAGGTAAGTTTTATTTTCTGATTTGTTTTTTATGATCAGTGTTATGTGCGGTTTTGAATTTGTAGATTGTTCTGATTAGTGTTTGGTTTTTTTTGTCTTGTGCATGAATCGAATTGGAAGATGAATACTGACAATCCTTTGGAACCATCAAACTGACCTGCTATCATCTTATCTAATTTCTACAACAAGGTTGGGATTTTTTGTTTTTATGTTGTTTTTTGTTAGATCCTTAAATATCTTTTTACTGTAACCCATAATTTTCAAGTATTTTAACACTTGATTCTGCTTATTTTCTACGGTTGTTTTTTCAACTAAGTATATAATTTCTTTATAGCCATTGAAACATTAATGGTTTCATAAATTGTGGAATTGGTTTTGAATTTGTCTTATTTTTGTGTTTAGATTAACAAGAGTATTTATGTTTTATTCAATTTGTCTTATTTTGACATGATTTTGTATTTGATTTTTTTTTTTTGTGAAATTGAGCACTCACAAAGTGTTTGAGAAAATGTCTCAATAAGAAAATGGATGATATTGTTAGTTTTGATATTGATATGGAACAATTTTTTTTTGCAGTAAAAGCTGAACAAATTTTGAAGATACCAAGAGTTGAAGCAATTGCAATTGCAAAATGGTATTGTTCTGTGTCTCTATTTTTTCTCCCGTTAACTTTGTATCAATTTCAATGTTAATTTAGGTTTTTTTAATTGGTCTTTTTATTTGTTCTTTGCATCAGAAATTGTTGTTGATGAGTTTGAGGATATATATAGGTATGGCATTTAATAGTTTCAGATTCAGTTTGTCATTTGATGGTATTTGACTAAATAAATATATGATGACAAGGTCCAATTAAAATTTTAATCTCTGGTTTTGTTAGGTGACATGTTTATGCATCAAGGTTGAAAGAGTTCAAATAAATGACATTGGAGAGGCAATCAAACTAAAAGTATAATCATGGCTAGAAATTTTTTTTTTAATCAAAACTTTTTGGAGCCTACTTTTTATATATAGTTTACATACATGAAGCTGGAAGTGTTTGCTGATAGGTATAGCAGAAAGTTTAAATGTGCATTCTTTGAAGAAATTGTGAATCAATTTACATGATTTCAACTTAAGAGGGCAAATGAAGTTTTGTTCATGATTTTGATCCAATAATCATGTGGTATTTTGCATTTCCATTTGATCATTTTGATATTTCTTTGCAGCAAGTTCATCTACTTCAATATGACTCATGGGATGAGATAGCTTTTTGGCCATAAAGGTTTGAACGTGCAATTTTGGTCTTAGATTTATTTCTTTACATTGATTGATTTTATCGGGACATTTACAATTCTGTTTGTTGTTACTAAGTGCAGGTGAAGAACAAAGATTTGAAAATGAAAGCTAAATTCACAATTTGGGGAGAAGTTTGATAATGGTTCAGAGTATGTTGATGATGAGTGGTGAAGAGGTAAATTCTAAACACACATACAAATAGGATCCCTTCTCTATGTATTGAATATGAGTGGTGAATTGAATATGAGCGCTGAATTGAAAAAGTAAATTCTAAACTCATGTTTTGTTAACATGAGTTGCATTCAATTGTTATTATTTGAAGGTTCTTTCAAATTGACTAATGTACACCGAAATTTATACATTCACTTATGGTATACTTGCATATACTTAACCAATAAGTCACTTTAATATAATTCTTGGTTTGGCTAATTTTTTTATACATTAGCTATGAGACTAGCTTTTTTTACCCTATTAAGTTTTTTGTGAAGTGTGTCAAGGACAAAATCAGCTTCTTATAAGCATTAATCAATATAAGGGTTTGTCCTTTGATGTATTGGTTGTTTGTTAATGCTCAATAACATCAGTGAGTGATTTGGTTTTTGAAAATTGAGTGAATTTACCCCTTTCTATATCTGGTTTGTTTTTCATTTGGTTCTTTTGCTTTGTGTAGCAACGTCTTTTTAAGAACAATTTCTTAGGACAACAATAATCTACATGACGATTTCATGCTATTACGGTGACTTTTATGATTTTTTTTTGGAGTAATAAAATCAGATGTTACTATTATTTTGTTGGTTTTTGTTTTGGTAGAAATTATATTAGTGGTGTCATTTTATGGATTTCACTGATAATTGCTTGCTTAATGATCAGCTAAATTGCTTGACTAGGGTGAAGAAGGCCAAAAGACAGAAGCTGGATTTCACAAATGTTGATTTCATTTTATTCAACTTTAACCTCTTTTCTTATATTTGTATACTATACCTTTGTGTTTCAAGGTTTGTTTTAGGAGAGCTTTAGTTGTTATTAGTTTGGTAGATCTTCTATTGAGAGAATTGAGAACTCATAATTACATTGTTAAATTTTATCTTTTTGTTTTTATGAATTTGTAGAGAAAATAGAAGTTAAATATGTCCAACTTCTTCATGAATTTGGTCACATGTTCCTGTTTCTTTTGTTCATTTTATTCAAATTGGTGTGGCCTATTCTTTTATTCATCCCTTTTAGACATTCAAATTCTTGCACTTAATTTCTTTTAACCTCATATTTTGATGCTATTATTTGAGTTAGTATTTTATCTTTTTAGTTTATTATTAAAAAACATTTCTTACTACTATCACACATTCAAATTTCAAATTTTCCCTCCACTATTATTTTTAAATTGAAACATACATCCATTAAAAGACATGTTGACATACACAATGCTTACATCACACATGCCACACAAAATTAGCTCCCCAGGTACCAAATTTATATCCCTTATTTTGTGAATATTAAGTTTTTGTTTGAATTTGTTTATTGTTTATGGGACTTCAAATTTAGGGGATGAAGATGTAATCTAAAATTTTAACAAAATTAAAATGCAGTCTATTTTTTAGGGTTGCTTCTGTCTTTATTTTTTTGAATGTCCCTGAATTTGCATTTTGATTTTTCATAACAATGATCTAACACTATGTTGATTTTTTTTTGTTACAGGTTCATATCTTCTTTTCAATTCTAATGGAAAGGTAATATATTTTATATGTTGCTGCTATGTGTAAATTAAGATTGAATTGTGTTCTGAATGTTGCTAAGTTGGCTTTTCTAAATTTGGTTTATTGTTTGTATTGTATCCTTACTACAATTTCATTACCAAGTATCATATTTATTAGTTGCTTCATCTCTACAACTTGATTTGAAGTAGAAATGGGATTTCATGTCAAAGTACTTTCTTTGAAAAATAGTATTCCATGGGTTAAGAAAGATAGTATTGTTTGTATTTTTTTCTCTTTGTTACATGCTCAAATCAGTTTACTTAAGTGCCACATTGTCAAATTGTATTTAATGTGTTTAAGATAGACTGGTTCACGAAGCTGTAAAGCATATATTTGACATTACCAAAATATTGTTAGAGTGTAATTTTTTTTAATCGAAAATGGATTTTTTAGTTTTAGCACTACTACGGCTGCTAGCTTTTGTTTGACATCTCACATAGATCTATGATCGGTAAGTATATGTGCTAATTCAAAACATTGAGTAATAAAGCTCCTATATAAGTTTACTTCATTTCTATAAGTTTACTTGGCTGGGCTGGTAGTAAAATTTAAGTTTAGTCTGTTTAACAGATAATGGAAAAAGCTGGTGCATAAAATGTATGAAATTGGGCAAGTGACATTTACATGAGGCAGAACAGAGCAATTACCAATTGAAAGTCGAAGTTTAATTGTGATTACTATGCAAGTATACCTGCTGTAATATCCCGCTCAGACGTAATTTTAATTGATGTTTAAGGATTAATGAATGACTAGTGGCACAAATGTAATTTTTGGAGGAGAAGAGTTTAAATAAGGAAACATGAGATATTTCTCATAATCCTCATCCTTTCTCTCTCTAAAAAGGCCAGCTGAATTCCTCCCTCTCTCTCTCTAAATTCGGTCATCATCATCATCACCACTATCCCTCTAATCATCATTCAAAACTTGTGGAATATTGGCTAGGAACTTAGTTTAAGGAGTTGGAACAAGAAGAAGATAAGGGGAAAAGCAAGAAAGATCAAGTTAGCAAGTTAGGGTTTTGAAGATAAGCTGAACCAGCACCAAATCAGTTTTGAGGTGAGCTCCACAGGGTTTTAGAACCCACTATGAGTAAGAATTACAACCAAATTTATAAGTTATAAGGGATTACTAGTTAGTTGCCCCAATTTCTTAATCCTACCTTGATCCTGTGTTTTCCTTGTGTTCAGTATGTTTTTGAGTGTTAAAATGAGTCCCTGTTGTGCTATCAAAGGTCACTAGGCAGTGGGTATAAGTTTTAAAACTGAAAACATGATTTTCCATAAAATTTCTGAGTTCTGCTACAGTCGCAGAGCGACGCCAGGGTCGCAGTGCGAAGTAGCTGAACCCAGCCACTGCCTATCCAATGCGTAGACCTTCGTAGTGCGAAGAGTGTTCAGAAGCTGAGTTGGCAGTGCGAAGTTTTCCACGCTCTGCGAAGCTTCAGACGCAGAACTTCGCAAAGCGAAGTCTAGGGGTTGCAGAGCGAAACCACCTAGTATGGCATTTTTATTTTAAACAACTGAGCCATGCCATGATCTTTGATATGTAGTAGGGCAAGAATATTTATGAACTTACAAGGACTAATACTGGATAAGGATAGGCATATTAATGAGAGATGAATATTCTTGATTTATAAGTTATTAAAGAGGAGTTAAGTAGCTAGTTTGGGATTTAACCCTTATTAAGTAATTCCATGCACTCAATTAATTATGTGCAAGCACAAGGAAGTTTAAGTACCCAATTCAGAACCTTTTATAGGTTAAGTATTTAAGATTTATTATTTTAAAGAATGAGAATAATTATAAATGGACTTGATGTGTCTCTTGTATGCTCGTTAGTTAGTATACAAGGGGTTCCTGTGAAGTACCGCCTTAAATGGCAGCCGGAACGGTGAAGTTACCGCTCGTGAGGGCAGCTACACATCTAAGTCTAGAAAGTTATGTGTCTCCTGTAGTCTCGCTAGTTAGAATACAGGGAGTCCCCGTGAAGTACCGCCTTAAATGGCAGCTGGGACGGTGAAGTAACCGCTTGCGAGGGCAGCCACACAAAGAAAGAGGAGTCCGGTGTTAGCCTGATATGATAGGAATTTCACCGGTAAGAAGGGAGATGTATTCTGGGGTTACTCCACCTGGATGCACTCCGTAAAATGAACTCAGATAATTATTGTTTGTTCAACGCTGACTCACTAACTTTATAATTAAGAATGATGCATATTGTTACATATGAAATTATTATGAGAATTTGATGCTTAGTCAGCAGAGAAAGAAGTGATCATAGGATGTCCCCAAGATCACTAAGTATAAGTTTAAGCTTAAGAATAGAATATGAAATGCATAAGATAAGTCAATATAGCGATCCTAGTTATCCTTGATCGCAAAATATATATATATATATATATATATATATATATATGTGTGTGTGTGTGTGTGTGTGTGTGTGTGTGTGTGTAAAGAATGATGGCGATCGTAGGAATTCCCAAGATTGCCAAGAGTAGGCACGGCGACCCTAGGTTTCCCCCGAGGTTGCCAACAGTAGGTAGGGCCGGAGCTCACTGAGACATTATGTCTCATCCCTTTCCTTCTGGTGCAGATTCTCAGGTAGCACGACGCAAAGGTAAAGAGCATGTTTTGGATTGATCGTGCTGACTACTCGGTTTATGGTTATTTGTACTTAGTTGATGTAGATGATGTAAATTATCAAGATTATGTTGTATTGGATTCAATTTGTATTAATGACTCAAGTTATGTAGTAATGAGAAGTAAACTTTCTGTATTGTATTTAATGTATCCAGTACGAAATTTTAACACTCGTATGAGATCCTAGGCAATCTCTATATAGGTGTTACACCTGCAATCTTGGAACTTTGATTAGTATACTATGCAAGGGAATTATGATATACTTGCATAGATTTAATTACCAATAAGTCGCTTTGATAATTTCCTTGGTTTGACTATTTTTTTATCCTTTGTCCTACGCAACAATAACTCAACAATGAAGTCAGCTTTCATGCTTAATACATACAAGACTTTGGTCAATTATTTATTAGATTATTAGACTAGATTTGTCAATTTCTTTTTTGGTCAATGAAGTCAATTATCTTTGAGACTAGATTTTGTCAATTTCTTTTTGGTACTGATATTTCTTTCTTTGGCAAAGGATTAGTTTTCTCACCCTATTAGTTTCTTTTGTAAAGTGTGCTAAGGGCAAAATCAGCTTCTTATAAGCCCGATGAAGTTATTATTATTATTCAAAGTTGTTTTATGATAAAGCATATTAGAATATTTAAGTATTATTTCTTTGAGATCAATTTCATATGCAGCATATGAAAGCATATAAATTACCACTTCAATGACCGTTGATCAATGCTTGAAAATTTATACATAGCCACATTTTATATTGTTATTATGTGTAGCTTCTTTCAATTTGATAATGATACCCAACTTACAAGATTTGAATAGACTTTTATGTCATATATTGTTGTCAGTTGTGTTCTCTCATAGTTAATTATTAAAAAAGTATATATTTAATGTTAAATGCACAAGTTCCAAAACAAAATTACTATTTTGAACTTCCTAACATGTGCAAATTTTTAAATGATAAAAAATTCCTTCTTATTTTTATACCATGGCCCTTTATGCTGCCATGTATGATTTGAGCTTCAATAATTAGTAATATTGGTCTTGATTATTTAGCATCATCAAGGTTTTGAACTATAACCTTTTTCCAACATTTCATATGCAAGGTCATAATTAAGTTGTTTTATCTTTGTTTTTCTCTTATTTTGCTTATTGCAGCTTATTATAATGATAGATAATGAATTTGGGATCAAATGGATTTGTCTGTCAATACAACATGAGTTTCTCAAACGAGATACAAGCTTAACCCAAAACATTAAGTTCATGAGTTTCTCAACATTTCATATGCAATGTCATGATAAAGTTCTTTTATTTTTGATTTCTCTTATTCTGGCCTCTTATTATAATAACAGGTAATTGAAAATGGGATCAAATGGATTTGTCTATCAATACAACATGAGTTTCTTAAATGGGACACAAGCTTAACCCAAAACATTAAGTGAAATGGTATTGTTATTGACACTGGAGGGACAAGGGATAGTTGGATATGATCACACTTATGAGTATGACCAATTTTTTTTCTTCTGTTTTAAAGATTTTACTTGGGGATTGAAATAATTGTCATGAGAATTGCATTAGTATTGGATCACAACCATTTTTAGCTTTATTTCAGACCCTCTTAGAATATACTGTAACATTCTATGAACTAATAAAAATTAGTTTGCACTTATTAAATTCAGGATGGGAAATTTGGATTTGTATTTTGAACAATAAAAAGTAGATAATTAGAATCAAGGAGAATCATATAGTTAAGCTTATGTATCAAAGTACTTGACTAAAGCTCAAGGTAATTTTTATTACATTGTCATTAGCCATCTTTTCTTTCATGCCAAATAGTTTAGATGAGGGATGCCAATAAGGTTATTGAACTTTAATGGATTTTTAATTTGAAATATTAGTTCTATTTCTTTCATTATAAAAAACCAAATGTTATGTAATTATGTTTCTCTGTTTGTGTAATCCAAATAGAGTTGTATGGTTCATACTAACTACAAACACTATGATTCAAACACGGGAGGCTATATCTATTTGATTTAAGACCAAAACTTTATATTTCTCAAACATGGTGGGCTATAGGCATTTAATTTATATTTCTATTTATAACGAAGGTATAATAATATAGTTATTAACATCTGTATTCAATAACTCCTAAAAAAACATTTGTATTTTGATATATTTAAATAAAATATACAATATATTTTATTTATAAAAAATCTAGATTATATTCATTAATATTTTTCATTCATTTCTTTTGTAGTGACATTTCGAGCCATCAAGAGATGTTGAATCTATTGTTGAAAAAGATTTTTTTGATTAGTTTATCTTTTATCAGTGTAATATTTTGATTTGTAATAGGATACTCATTTAACATTTTGATGTGTAACAAGATACCATTTAAGTTATTTATGAATTATATTATATATCAACTATCCTGCATTATAGGGTCAACATTTGCACGTTACAATAAAACTCATTTTCGCCCGTGCGTTGCACGGGTTAAAGACTAGTTTTAATACATTTAGGAACAATTGTGACTACTCGTTATATATTCAGAGATCAAAATGACTATTACCTCTTTTAGAAATTTAAATATGCGATCATTTTTTTACCTGGTTTTCAATTAACATTCTTTTTTGAGGGCTACCTAGTGATAAGTGCTTAAAAGTTGTTATATTATGCTAACTTTTAGGGCACTTATGCTTACTTGTTGTACAAGTTACCTTAGGATTAGGGCATAAATGTGTTAGAAATGCAATAAATGTGATCCTAAGCCTTACCCCATTTGATTATGCAGGAAATACATGCTGGAACCTGATTGATGCAAAAGATTGAAGGTTTTCTTGATGCCATCGCTACAAGCGCAGGACTCATCGCTAGTAGCGAGGATAGGCAGAGATTTTCAGTGATCCATCGCTTGAAGCGCAGCATCCATCGCTAGAAGCGAGCTTAGGCATGGATTATCAGGAGTTCATCGCTTGTAGCGATGAACTGGACGCTTGAAGCGAGCCTAGGCAGGGAATTTCAAAGGCTGGTCGCTAGTAGCGACAGACCTGGTCGCTGTAGCGACCAAAGGGGCGGTTTAATGCTGATGGTGACGTGGGGCTCTTTGATTGGTCAACTGAAGTCCTCGCTACAAGCGACAAGCTGGTCGCTTGTAGCGAGCGAACATTTTCTCAGCATATTTAAGGATTTTTAAGCTCATTTCTAGATATATAGTTTTTTATCAGTTAGAATATTTTTCCAGAGCTTAGAAAACTTATCATCTTTGAGAGAGAATAGGCATAGAGGGAGAAGAACTTCAAAATAGCAAGTAACTTTGGATTGAAGAAGAGATTTTAGAAGCTTTGAGACATCAAGCTCTCAACTATCTTCATCTTCCTTTCTTATTTTGCAAGTGTTGTCATGACAATGATCAACCAATCTCCTTTGTTGGGATTGATAGGTAATCAATCACTCATGTTGTAAACTTTTGATTATTCAATATATGATTCTAGCAATTTCTATATACCATTGAATTTCTTCTTGCTTTTCAATCTTATGTTTGATTTAAATGTTATTGAAAAAGACTTTTGAATCTAGGTTTAGAATGATTTTCTATCAAGATAAGAAATTCTAGAAATGGGATTTGGTTTTGATAATTACATTATAGTATTGGATTATAATGCTTTTGGATCGTTTAATAGATTGAGAAATCATCGATTAAACGATACAATCGATCTCACTATGTCATTTGGGAAATCAATGATGTTATTGAGCAATACGTAATAATGTCATATATAAGAAAACGCTAGAACTCGTATTTGTAATCAATCGGATATAAATGATGTTTGATTGATGAAAGTTAATCCTAACACCTTCTATGTTCTATTACTCTACCATTTATTTATTATGTTTTAAAATTATGAGTAGTGTAGTAAAACAAACAAGTAAACCCTAACTTAAGACGATAATCGAAGTTGAATGGAATATGATATCACATTAATCCCTGTGGAACGATATAAAAACTGTAACACCCATACTAAATTATCTAGAATATTTAGCATGCGTATTAATCTGATATCGGATACATTAAAATTTACAATAATTAATTTATACAAACCACTGAATGAGTACAATTTGCTCGTTTACATAAATATCCAAATATCATATAATACATGTCCATATACAATTATAAAATCTGTCAACCTCCTGAGCTTGCCTTGACGAGCATCTGCACTCCATCCAGCGTCTTCCTGAAGAACTTCATGAATATCACTTCATAACCTATGAACCTGCACCAGAAGGATTGGGGTGAGACATACGTCTCAGTGAGCTCCAACCCAACCTACTGTTGGCAACCACGGGGGAAACCTAGGGTCACCGTGCCTACTCTTAGCGACCTTGGGGATACCTACGATCGCTGTCATTCTTTAACCTCTATCGCGATCAAGGGGAAACCTAGGATCGCGTCATGTCTTTAACTTTCTTATACTAGTCATATACATAATCTTATGCATTTCGTACTCTATTCTTATCTTAGTCTTATGCGTAGTGATCTTGGGGACATCCTATGATCACATCGCATTCACTAGGAACTAATCATCATGTCTCGTATTACATATAAAATATACATATTCATTTCATATTCGTATTCATCTTTTCATATCATAAAGTTAGAAGTTAGCGTTGAACAAACAATCATTATCTTGGTTCATTTTACGGAGTGCATCCGGGTGGAGTAACCCCGAAGTACATCTCCCATCATACCGGTGAAATTCCTATCATATCAGGCTAACACCGGACTCCTCTTATCTTTGTGTAGGCAACCCTCTCGGTGAAGCCCCATCCGGCATAATCCGGAGCCTGCTGGACACATCTTGCATGTAGACAACCCTCTCGGAGAAGTCCCATCCGGCGAATCCCGGAGCCTGCTGGACATGCTTAAGTCTTTTAACATACGTGTGGACAATCCTCTCGGAAGAGTCCCATCCGGCGAAACCCGGAGTCTGATGAACACGTTTAATATCGTCTTATAACTTACGTGTGGATAGCCCTTTCGGAGAAATCCCATCCGGCGTATCCCGGAGTCTGATGAACACGTTATCATATTCTTTATCATTAAGTTCTTACTTAAGTTCATAGACATATCTATTACGTTTCGTCTTTCTTATGCATATCTAATGCATTCTTTAAAACTTAACCTACTAGAGGTTCTTAGCTATAACATGGTATCATTCTTGTGCTTGGTACATGATAAGTACCATCTTAATTCTCTTTAACCTATATTAGGTTTCTAAACTTAAATACTATAACATTCTTGAGCTTGCATGTACTTAATTGTGTATGATAAACTGCTTAGTAAGGGATAATTCCCAAAACTAGTTCTTATGTTCTTTATAGTGACTTGAGGATTAAGTCATCTATCCTCTCATGCTTGTGCCTATCCTCACCCTATAATGTTGATTTAAACACCTCAAGGATAGGTCTTTACATGTTCTTTAACAATGCTTAATCATTACATGTTGATCCTTAAATTCGGAGCAGTATTGGATAGCCGAAACGGTGCAAGAAAAGATGAAAAACAAAATGTCCCCTGTAAGCTGTCAAAGCGTGACACGATTGGGCAATCGTGACACGATTTTGCAATCGTGTCACGATTTCATACCCAGAAATCGTGTTGTTTTCTGCCTGTAAAATCGTGACACGCTGGTAAAATCGTGACACGATTTTACCTGCAGTTGGACAGTATTTGGCAAGTTTAAAACATGTTTTCCACTAATTTTGGTCTATCCAATCTTGCCCAACAACACAACAATTTAAATGATAAATTCAAAAGCTTATTAACAGGTTTCAACATGTATTGATCAAGGATTGCTATCAAAATGGAACTAGGGTTCAAATGATCATAACTTATTCATAATGCTAAAACTCATGAAATACTCAAAAGATGGGTTCTATAACCCCTAGGGAACTCACCTTAGGTCTCAATTGATGCTTGCTATCATCTGAATCCAAAGCCCTAGCTTATTCCACTTTCCTTTTCTCTTGATTCTTCTTCAATTCTCCTTGTTTCTTCTCTTGTTCTTGCTTTCCCAACTAAGCTTGCTTGCAAGTTTCTTACTAGAGTTTTGATTGAAGTTTGGATGGATGATGGTGAGTGAGATGGGGCGTGAGAGATGAGTGAAATGAGGGAGAGAAAGAGAGCTGATTTTGGGAAAGGAAAGAATGGAGGAATAGCAAGATAAATATCTTGCTTTCATTCTAATAAGTTCCTCTTTTCAAAATATTTACATAATTGCCATTCCACTTATTTACTAAATTGCCACGCTTATTTCTTCAGGTTTCAATACTGATAATCGATACTTATAAACGGGATATTATACTCGCCATATAAATAAACCCATTAACTGACAATTTACCAAATTGCCCTTACTTAAAAACACTTCTGATACATCGTCTCAACATTAATAATATTCGAGTCTTGGGCGGGATGTTACAATCTACCCCCCTTAAAGAAATTTCGTCCTCGAAATTTAGAATTCCCTTGAAATCATGTATAAATACATATATACCTTATTCGGCTCATCTAATACAATTCCAACTTAAGATTACTAAACCTCAAATACTTTACTGGATAATCTTATCCTCCTTGAATATTTTCACTCCTCAGGGGTTTGTTGCACTGCAACAAGTTCCAATGATTTCTCATCTTTATCCTTCATCACATACGACGACATCTTACTTATAGACTTATATCGTCCTTTCCAATTAGAATCATTCTTACACAGCACACCTGATATAATGTACCCTCATGCAAAAGCAGGGATCATACCAGCTTCACTATTAGTATACGCACAAGCAGGAATTTCACCTCTAGCACCCGCTCCTTTCTTTATGCCATCTCGATGTCCCTCTTGTTACAATCATAATCATTACCTCCACTATAAAATTCTCGAATAATTCGCGGATTTCTTGCAAATTTCTTATGCTTTGCTTAATAAGTAGTTGGCATCATTTATCTTGATAAATTAGAAGTCATTCTTCGTTATCAGAAGTCCGATAATCTTTTATCATTCCTGTCACCAGTTATCTTGAATCTTTATCGGGTCGTTATACTCCCTATGCCGGTATATATATATATATATATATATATCCAAAGCTTATAAAATGTAGTCCAAGTGATGGATGGTATAAATCATTTCACATATCATATCATCTCATAGCATAAGTCCTAACACTTAACTTACATATACGTTAGGGCACATATACGCTGCTAACGAGTACATAGTACGTCACATTATCATTGTCCAACTAACGGGACATCATTTATAACATATTTGGGATTCTTTCCTTTTACTATTAATTCACTTTGTAACATTCGGGATTTGCCTTTCGACTGGCTTGCCAGGTTTGCCCCGCCAATGTTACTCATGTTTATTTCTTAAGTATACAATAACTCATAACTTAAATTTATGGTTACATTCCATCGGCTTCATAAACTTATCTCTCATTTCTAAACATTGAGTTCAAGATCTTTGGTTTCAATGGAAAACTCTACTTGGTTGCTACCAATAATAGCACACCTAGCCTTTAATCCTTTAGTCATAACTTGAAATCACGTAGCCCTTTACCATGAACTACGATTAACTTTTTAATCTGCGTAAAAGTTCTCCGTCCTTTATTGGTGAACATTAAGTCCAAGACTTCCAAAATCTTCGGCTAATATAGGTTAACATGTCATGGGTACAACATAAAATTAAACTCATTCGCCACTGCTCTGTCGTTTCTGATCAAGACCTCTATTCAAATATTTCATCCCTCATGGATTTCGATGTTTAAGGTATTCGTCAACTTAACTTCCATAACTTTCCATTAGCACTCATGATACGTTCAAATCGCTTATACTTACTACTATCCCGTATAATAGGAATTAAGCACGTAGCATCTTCTCATACTCTAAGCCTCGGCTTAGCGTTGTTCATTATATCATTCTTGGATTACCACTCCGCTGCGCCACTCTGATTTTTAACACTCGAGT
>WNNG01000592.1:0-74201 GCA_018208015.1 Medicago ruthenica | reverse complement strand
CTTATTTTTCTTGTTTCAAATTATTTATCCCTTTTATAATATCAATACAACATTTATTATTTTTTTCCACAAACATACCTTTATTTATTCTATTTCAATCATTTATATAATTACTCCACTAACTATAATTAATAAGAATGTTTTAATAAATGACACATATTTTGCCATTAAAATTGTTGAGTTGGTTAGGATTCAGTTACAGAGGAGAGAAAAATAGAGAATGAAGATGAAAGAAGAAAAAAATATTATGATTTGATTGATTTGTAAAGTGTGTGTTACAAAGTATTTATATTCTCAGATACAAGCTACTACTAAACAAGACTACAACTAACTAGTTACAAGTAATTGCAAGCTAATCTAATTACAAGTAAAGTATTTACTAGTTATAATCTCAACACCCTCCCTCAAGCTTATCATGGTAGATGTTGATCATGCTAAGCTTGGAGACAAAATCATGAAATTTGGGTGGTGCCAATGCTTTGGTGAGAAAGTCTGCCACTTGATCACTTGTTGAAACTGGTAGTAGCTTTAGAGTGCCCTTCAAAACCTTCTCTCGCACAAGATGGCAATCAATTTCCAAGTGTTTTGTGCGTTCGTGAAAAACTGGATTTGAGGCAATGTGGACTGCGCTTTGGTTGTCACAGTAAAGAGTTGGAGTTCTGGTAAGCTGAACTCTCAAATCTGCAAAAAGATACAACAGCCATTGCAACTCACAAGCAGCTGAAGACAGAGCCCTGTACTCTGCTTCTGAAGATGATCTGGACACAGTTGCTTGCTTTTTAGCACGCCATGACACTAAAGATTTGCCTATGAAGAAACAATATCCAGATATGGATTTTCTAGAATCCATACAGCCTGCCCAATCAGCATCTGAATAACCTATAAGTTGCATTTCTGAAGTTCTGCTAAAGAAAATACCTTGGCCTGGGTTGTTCTTCAAATACCTCAATACTCTACATGCTGCATTGAAATGAACATTTGTGGGTGCATGCATGAACTGGCTAAGTTGTTGTGTTGCAAAAGCAATGTCTGGCCTAGTTGTGTTTAAATACAACAACTTCCCAACTATGCGCCTGTAACCTGAAATATCAGCATAAGGAGTGCCTGCAGCACTGTGCAACTTTATGGATGTGTCAAGAGGTGTGCTAGCAGGTTTGCACCCAAGTAATCCTGAATCCTTAAGCAGATCCAGACAATATTTCCTCTGTGAGATGGTAATACCCAGTCTAGAATGAGCAACTTCAAGCCCAAGAAAGTATTTCAACTCACCCAGATTTTTAATTTTGAAAGCTAAATCAAGAACATTCTTGATCCTGTCAAATTCATCAATTGAATCACCTGCAAGAATGATGTCATCTACATATACCAACAGTGCAGTGAAAGTATTTCCTTTGGTGAGAGTAAATAGGGAGTAATCTGAAATTGATTGTATGTAACCTTCTTTGAGAAGCAAATTAGTCAGCTTTTCATACCACTTCCTACTTGCTTGCTTCAACCCATACAAGCTCTTTTGTAGCTTGCAAACAGAATTAGGCTTGGCACAAGTTACCCCATCTGGTATTTTCATGTAAACATCTTCTTGAAGATCTCCATGAAGAAAAGCATTATTGACATCCAGTTGATGAAGGTGCCAATTCTTTATGGCAGCTACTGCCAAAAGAGTCCTAACAGTGGTAATCTTAGCCACAGGGGAGAAGGTCTCAAAATAGTCAATCCCTTCTACTTGATTGTAGCCTTTGGCTACTAATCTGGCTTTGTATCTCTCTATTTGGCCATTTGCTTTGTGTTTGACTTTATAAACCCATTTACATCCTATGGGTTTAGTATGAGGTGGGAGTTCAACAATTTTCCAGGTACAATTTTTAGCCAAAGCATTTAATTCTTCCTTCATGGCTGTTACCCAGTGTTCATGCTTACTAGCTTCCTCATAAGATTGAGGCTCAGTGCAGTGTGTGATTGACATACTAAATGCCTTGTGTGAAGGAGACAAAAGTGTAAGTGAATGAAAAGAAGACAAGGGATATTTAGACTTTGTACCTGAAGTGAGAGATTCGTGTGAAGTTGGAGATGTATTGTGACAAACATAGTCAGACAAATGTAATGGTGCCCTTCTTTGTCTGATGGGTTTGGAATGTAATAGAGGAGAATCATTGTGATCTTTAGGTGGAGGTGTGGAGGTAGAGGTATCAGAAATGACAGTGTCATTTGAAATATTAGGAGATAAAGATGAGTGGGGTGGTGATGGTGACTGCTCAGCATTAATGTCTAAGGAAATGTCACTATCTAAGGTAATGTCACTGTCATTTGGAGTAGGACTGATGGAATGATACTCCCAAGGAGTCTTGGGAGATGAGGACTGATAGGGAAAAATGTGTTCATGGTGAGTCACATCCCTAGACAAGAATATGGAATTATTTAATAGATCAAGGAGTACAACTCCTTTCACACCAGATTTATATCCTAGAAAAACACATTTTCTAGCTCTAAGGTCTAACTTGGTTCTATGTGATTGTAAAGTAAATGCAAAAACTAGAGAACCAAACACTTTGAGAGTATCAAAATCAGGGGCAGTATTATACAATAAAGTATAAGGAGATTTGTTTTGTAAATTTGGTGCAGGGACTCTATTCATGATGTATACAGCATGGGAAACAGCATAACACCAAAAAGACTTGGGGAGATTAGACTGAACAAGAAGAGCCCTACCTATGTTTAGAATTTGCTGATGTTTTCTCTCAACCCTGCCATTTTGCTGGGGAGAGTCAACACAGCTAGTCTGATGTAATATACCTTTGGAGGCATAGAAATCTGGCATAAGGAACTCAGGACCATTGTCTGTACGAATGGATTTAACAGAATGATTATGTTGGGTTTTAATAAAATGAATAAAGTTTTGAACATGAAGTCTAGCTTCAGATTTATTTTTCATTAGGGTTATCCAAGTATATCTAGAATGGTCATCAACAGCAGTAAGAAAATAAGCATGATTATGAACAGATTTAATAGAGATGGGACCCCATATGTCAAAATGAATCAAATCAAAGCATTTTATTGCTTTATGATAACTGTGTACAAAAGGTAATTTTCTGTGTTTAGCAAAGTGACAGATGTCACACACAGAACTAGAATCATTTACAATAAAGGGGAATTGAGAGTGTAAAAGAGCAATTCTAGAACTAGACAGGTGACCTAACCTGAAATGCCAAATTGCATTTTCAGGTATATGGACATTATTTGCTGAGGAAAAAATGGAAGAAATGTTGTAGTTGGAAGAGGCACATTCCTTATTTGTCTGAGTCAAGTAGTACAAGCCATCTCTGCTTTCACCCAAACCAATCATCTTCAGTGATTTCTGCTCCTGTATGGAACAAATAGTGTCAGTGAAATTGAGTATATAAGGTGTATGGTGACATAATTGAGAGACAGAAATCAAATTGACTGTGAAGGTAGGAACATATAGGACATTGGTGATACTAAAGGAAGAGGAAAACACAACTGTGCCTGCATATTTAGTGGTGACATGATTACCATTTGGTAATTTTATAATCATGGGATTGATTTCACTATAAGAGTGAAACCAGTGCAGTGAGGCACATATGTGATGACTAGCACCTGAATCTATGATCCAGGTGTCAAGAGCAATATTATTACAAACAGAAGAATAAAAACAATGAGATATTTTCATACCCTTCTTATCTGCTGATGAAGGACCAGCAGTGTTGAATGAGCAAACCTGTTTAGAAGTAGAAGCATTACAATGGTTAACAGAAGGAGGTTGAATTAACTGCAGAAGCTTATCTAATTGTTCCTGAGTAAGTGAAGGAGTCATGGTGACACTTGTGGTGTTCTGAGATGCAGTTGAAGATTCAACACGTTCTCCCCCATCAACTGCAGAATGATGAGCAGAACCAGAGTGATTTTTCATCATGTGAGGAGGAACACCATGCTTTTGAAAGCAATTCTCAACAAAGTGATTCGTCTTATGACAATAGGTACAGTAGCGCTTGGAACCAGAATTAGATCTTCCATTAGCAGAACCTTGAGACTTACTAGTTGAAGCATTAACAAGAGCCTTTGAATCATCAAGATTAGGAACACAATTTTGACGTTCAAATTGAATCACCATAGAAAAGATCTTGGTGATAGAAGGTAGAGGTTCAAGCAGAAGAATCTGAGATTTAACCGCATTGAATTCATCGTTTAAACCAGTCAAGAAACGCATAACATGAAGCGTATGATGATGACGACGAGCAAGACGCATCGCATCACAAGAACAACGATGATGACATGTGCAATTTGGAATCGGCATGTAAATTTCAAGTTCTTCCCAAAGCGCTTTCAGATCAGAATAGAAAGTAGTTACAGATCGAGTACCTTGAGTGAGAGCATAAATCTCTTGTTGAATTTCTGAAACACGAACCAAATCACCTTGTGAGAAACGCTCTTTCAGATCGAGCCACACATCGGAAGCGTTATCCATGAAAACGATGGATCGGGAAATTGAAGGTTCAACGGAGTTGAGAATCCAGCTATGAATCAACATATTGCAGCGATTCCAAGCTCGGAACGACGGATCGAAGGCATCAACCGGCATCGGAATTGTTCCGTCAAGAAATTCGAACTTGAGTTTGGCTCCGAGAGCGCGTCGCATAGACCTCGCCCAAGAATGGTAGTTGGAACCATCGAGGAGTGGTGTGACCTTGACGGAGGAGGGACCGTCGCTAGAGTGAACAAAGAACGGACTAGTAGGATCAGTAGAGGGATCCGCCGGTGGCGGTGGTGCTACACGCGGTGGCATAGTGGCGGAAGCAAAAGGAATGGATCGTTAGGTCGATGATACCATGTTGAGTTGGTTAGGATTCAGTTACAGAGGAGAGAAAAATAGAGAATGAAGATGAAAGAAGAAAAAAATATTATGATTTGATTGATTTGTAAAGTGTGTGTTACAAAGTATTTATATTCTCAGATACAAGCTACTACTAAACAAGACTACAACTAACTAGTTACAAGTAATTGCAAGCTAATCTAATTACAAGTAAAGTATTTACTAGTTATAATCTCAACAAAAATCAAGACTATTAATCATTTTTTTAATACTCATGTAAAACTTAAGTGTGACATTTAATGTGTATTTAGCAGTCTAGATTTTTGCATGTATCAATTCCGACGTCTAAAATTTTGCTTTCATAGAATTAAAGCAGGGCCTTCAAAATGTTTGGGATGGCCATGTGAGAAGTACTATACGGCAGAGCTTGGTGGTGGTGGAGTCCTCGGAGCCCAGTTGAATGTACAGAAGGATTACTTGAGTTTAATAAACATGAATTCAATGTAAGTAATGTACTTGGAAAATTGCTCTTCTCACAAAGAGAATTGTTCATTCTCATATAAACTTTCCAAAATACTCCTATGTGACTTAAGTCACGTTCGATATATACCAACGTGAGTTAAGTCACGCTCGGTATATACCAACGTGACTTAAGTCACGTTGCGTTCTGGTATAGAAACAGAACAACAACCATTATACCATACCTTTTCCAAAACATCAAGTGTGATTTTGAGAACTCCCAAGTGCGATTTTCATCAACTTTGATCAAAACAACATCAAATTCTACTCCAACATCAAGTAAGTGATTATGATCATTTAGCATCGACTTTTTTTTGTTTAATAGTTAGATTTTTTTTTTATGAAATTTCATAATTTTATGTTTTTAGGGTAGAATTTGCATGTTAGAATTTTTTATTGTTGATGATGAATTAAGTTAAAAATTGTTGTTTAGATGTTGATTAGAGTAAGTTTGACTCAAATGTGGTAACTTAAAGTTAGGTTAGAGTTAGAAATTATTAGATTTTATGCTGAATTTTAGATGTTTAATAAAATATCTCAATGATTTTTTATTTATTTTTGCAATGTTAATGATGAACTTAGTTAGAAATTGAATTGTTAATGTTGATTATAGTGAGTTTGAGTGCAATGTGGTAGTTTAAAATTGAAATGATACAATGTGGTAGTTTGGGTACAATGAATTGTTGTTGTTGATTAGTTAGAAATGACACAATGTCCCTATGAAAATCATTGATTTTTTGCATTGTTTTATATTGTGTAGATATGTCTGAGAGACCGAACAAGCTGAGAGTAGGCAGTGAGAGCATGACACAGAGTGCACGGGCCGAAAAGGAGGGTGAGACCCAGTGTAACATTCCGCTTAAGACTTAGATATTTAACTTAGTAGTGGTTAGACGTTCTTTAGATGTGATTCTCATGCTCCCCGTTAGTAGTGGAGTCGAGGTTCCCCGTTAGTAGTGGACAAACATTGTTTCTATGTAAGTCCTGTACGTCGACAAGAGGAGTCCGGTGTTAGCCTCAGATAGGAATTTTCACCAGTATGAGGGAGATGTACTCCGGGGTTACTCCACTCGAATGCACTCCGTAAAATGAACCAAGATAATTATTGTTTATTTCACGCTAACTCTCTAACTACAGAGATGATTATAATACAATGAGAATATGTTAGTTATCAGATAGTGATCCTAGTTTCCCCTTGATCACTAAGTTATCAGATAGCAATCTAGTTTTCCTCGATTACTCAATAAAGTTAACAAGAACTTGTATAAACCCGAAATGGGTTGAGATTAGAATATGACAATCATAGGTTTCCCCGAGGTTGCCATACAGCCTAAGATAGGTGGAGCTCACTGAGACATTATGTCTCATCCCAATCCATTTGTTTCAGTTTCAGGTAAGCGAGTGGTTCGTGATGAAGTTTATCAGGAAGAAGTTGAGTGGAGTGCAATTGCTCGTCAAGTGCCAGCTCAGGATTTTGCCAGTATTTTTGTATATGTACACATCAGTGGTACTTTATCAGTTGTATAAAACGAGCAAATTTGTATTCATTCAGTAGTTTCTTATTAGTATTGAAAAATTTAATGTATCCAATATCAAGTTTAATACGTATGCTAAATATTTTAGATAAATTTAGTATGAGTGTTACACCCAGCAGAAAAAGGAGGGTGAAATTGGATATGATGTTACTCAATTGAAAAAGAAAGCAAAAACCACCATGACATGAAACGACATCAAATGCGAAGGATCTCAAAAACAAACCAATGTCAAGGTGCCAATATACAATTTCATTAAGATGAGAAGGAGTGGAAGGACATGTTATTTTGGTCCACAACCAAAATTAGGTTCCCCAAGAACTGCAGATGACAATCCTATTGAAATTGAAATTGACGAGGGAGAAGAATAAAAGAGATTTTTGTAATGACCTATAACAATGTCTTTGTTTTTAGATGTTTTTATAACAATTCGGGAGATTTTGATGTAATATATTTAACCTTTGCACATTTTTATAATATTTTGGTACATTTTTGGTTTTATTTTTGCGTTTTATAACTTTGAATGAATTTGTGTAGTTTGACTTTGAATGAATAAATGATTGAATTATTGATTAAATTGATAAAAAATGGAAGAATGAACGGACGAATGAAGGAATGGATGAATGAAAATAGGGAAAACACTCATTTATGCTGTTCTGCTTGCTGGCACAAACAGAACATGAGTTAACTCATGTTGGGATATAACATACGTGACTTAACTCACGTTGGTGTATAACCTGCGTGACTTAAGTTACGCTCGATAAATGTCACTGTGACTTAAGTCACGTTGCGTTCTTTTTTAACTCAGTCAGTGCCTCGTTTCTCCATTTCACATCTCAAATATCTAAAATCTCACTCCTATCATCCAACCTCAAATTTCTTCAACTTCAAATCACCCACCACTCCAATAACAAGTAAGTTTTTATAATCAAGTACCATTGACATTTTATGTTTATATGTTACATTTTTCCTCTTAAATTAGAAATTTTTTAGTTTTAGGGTTTGTTTAAATTTTGATTTTTTTTTTTGCAGTAAATGATACAATGTTTACATGTAAATGACTTATGTTGCTTAAAGGCCAGAAAGACCTTAGGCGAGCCCGCTAGGGGGCGCCGCCTTAAAGAGCTTCTAGAAGTCTCTAGAACGCTCCATACATGGTTTTGAGCCCAAGTTACTTGAGGCCTAAGCCACGGAAAATCTAGCCCAAATAAGGCTATAAATACCTACTTGAAAGGCACTCTCAAGGCATCACTTAAACAGTTCTAAACCTTAGCTTTAGATATTGTACTCACTGCTAGTATAGTTGACGTCCACCGTGGGGCTACGGTAAAACTAACCTAGTCGCACCTCTAGATCTAAACTCTTTGCGATTTGGAGCCGTTTCTGGATCGTAAACCTCTCTTTTTGCGATTTGGAACCACTTCTGAATCGTAAAACTCTTTTGCGATTCGGAACCACAACTTCCACATCATAACCCTAATCTGCAATTTGGAAGCACCAAACTCATCATCACTACAATGACCGATCACGACGTCATGGAAGCCATGCATCAACAAATCCAACAGTTGATTGATCGCAACGAAGCTCTGCAGGCATCCATGACACCATTCAATAGCAGTAAAACGATCGCGACGAATCCCAACAAGGCGATTTGGATGAACTAGACCCTCAACCACTCTCAGCCGAAATCTTGGGCGCACCGGTTCTAGACAACTTCAAGCCACCATCACTCGCATCCTTCGATGGAAAAAGCGATCCCGTAGAGCACATCACCGCGTTCAATACTCAGATGACTGTCATGCACCGCCGATTCTCTCAAGTGCAAGCTGCTGGCTGGCATCCTAAAGGAGGCCGCCCTCAAGTGGTACATGAATCTCCGTCGTTTCTCGATCTGTGGGTACCAAGACATGACGCAGAAGATAGTGCATCAGTTCTCCGCCAGTCGTCACCGCAAAGTTTCATCTACCAGCCTACTCAATGTTCGCCAGGGACAGAACGAATCCCTCAGAGAATACCTCGCCTGGTACAACGACACTACCATCAAAGTCATCAACCCTAACCAAGAGTTATTCATGGGAGCCTTTCAAAACGGATTACGAGCAGGACAATTCAACGAGTCGCTCGCACAAAAGCCTGCAGACTCAATGGAGGAAATCATGTCAACAGTCGAGTGCTATATCAAAGGAGAAGAAAGTAATGCAGAAAAGAAGGCACCAGACTCAAAGGAGCGTAGGGTCAGTAATACGGACAACCGTCACAACTACTACCCACCACCCACCAGAGATAGAGGAACTTTCAAGCGGCAATGACCAGATAGACAACGCCCTGACCGTCATTTCGAAGTTTTCACACCACTCAATGCTCGCCGCGAGCGAATCTGGAAGGACGTTTACCATTCAAAGTTGATTCCCGACCCCCTAGAACCAGGAGGAGAACAGATGGGATCGAATAGGAACGCATGGTGCAAATATCACAGGATTAAAGGCCACAACACTGACGACTGCATCCACCTGAAACACGAAATCGTAAAGTTGATTCAAAACGAAAGGCTCAGAGGATACATGAAGAATAATTGCGAGGAGGATTGACAACGCCCAGAGGAACCCAGCAGAAACAAAGAAGGGGACAAGAATGAGGAAAGACACACTCTGAACCCAATCTCTAGATGATTGCCGGTGGGGGCGAGTCCAGTGCCTCCCGCAAGAGATACGTGATACAAGTCATGCTTCTTGATGATAGCTCCACTTCAGCATCAGAGCGAGAGCCCGAGATTACTTTCTCCACCAAACAGGAAGACTGTCAGCACTATCACGTTTCCTTTCATGTGTAGGTGACAAAGCTGTTCTCTTTTTTGCCTCAATCAAGAAGAAGGAACAATTCCAATGGACGCCGGAATGCGAAGATGCCTTCACAAAAATCAAGACCTTCCTGTCAAGCCCGCCTGTGTTACATCGCCAGGAGAAAGGATCAATCTTATTCCTCTACTTATCCATCTCTGACAACGACATGAGCTCCGTCTTAGTTGAAGACTCAGAAGAGGGAGAGAAGCTGGTCTACTTCGTCAGTAAAGTGTTCAAAGGAGTTGAGTTGAGATATCAGAAAATAGAACGCCTGGCCCTAGCGGTCATCACAATGGCGAGAAAGCTGCGACCATACTTCCAAAGCCACAAGGTTGTCGTCAAATCAAATTATCCCATCGAACAGGTGCTAGGAAAGCTAGATCTCGCCGGACGAATGGTGGGCTGGGCAATTGAACTATCCGAATATGAAGTCCAGTTCCTCCTCTGTGGCAGCATTAAGTCTCAGGTCCTAGCGGATTTCTTGGTGGAATTCACCTCGCCCATAAAAAACATCGCCCCCCACGTCTGGCTCCTATATGTGGACGGATCTTCAAACTTAAAAGGGAGTGAAGCTGGCATCATACTGGAAGGCCTCGACGACCTCCTCATCGAGCAATCACTTAGGTTCATATTTAAGGCGAGCAATAATTAGGCAGAGTATGAAGCACTCATTGCAGGAATGACCCTAGTGCAAGAGATGGGCGTTGAAAATTTCAGGGCGAAAAGTGATTCCCAACTAGTAACAAGCCAAATTACCGGAAAATATCAAGCAAAGGACACTCAACTCATCAAATACTTAGCAAAAGTTTAGAATTTAGCAACCTGCTTCAAGTTTTTCGAAGCAATTTACGTCCCTAGAAAGCAAAATTCCAGAGCAGATTTACTCTCAAAGCTCGCCAGCACCAAGTGACCAGGCAATAACAAAATTGTGATCCAAGAAGTCCTCTCAGCACCAAGCACAGACACAATGGAGATAAATGCCGTCGAAGGGGAAGAAGAAAGCTGGATGACCCCCATGATCAAATTCCTAACTAGTTTCTTTTCATCGAAGAATGAGGAATAAGAGACACATGTCAGAAAGAGAGTGTCCAAATACACCATGGTTGCTGGGAAACTTTATAAGATGGGAAGGGCGACACCCATGCTATGATGCTTGGGTGAGAAGGAAACTAGGCTAGTACTCTTAAAAGTCCACGAAGGGGTCTGTGGAAGCCATATAGGCGGACGTGCTCTAGCCGCCAAATTACTACGTGCAAGTTACTACTGGCCTACAATGCTACAAGACTGCGCTGAATTCATCAAAAAATGTGACAAATGCCAGCGATTCTCAGATAAGAAGCACGCCCCAACATGCAAACTCATCTCTGTGTTTTCACCATGGCTTTTCCACAAATGGGCAATCGATATTGTGGGACCTTTCCCTTTGGCACCAGGAAAACTGAAATTTCTTATAGTAGGCGTGAACTACTTCACCAAATGGATTGAAGCTGAAGTCGTCGCAAAGATCACAACAAAAAGGGTGAAACGTTTTTATTGGAAGAAAATTATTTGTCGCTTCGGACTCCCCAAGTACATTGTGTCAGACAACGGCACCCAGTTCGCCAGCACCAAAATGGTAGAATTCTGCAAAAACTTAGGAATCCAAACGAAGTTCTTTTCAGTCATCCAACCCTAAGCCAACGGGCAGGCAGAATCGACCAACAAAGTCATCCTGAATGGTATCAAAAAGAAGCTAGAAGCAGCCAAAGGGCTTTGGTCTGAACAGCTGCATGAGGTAAAATTGTATATTTTTTATTCTACTCTAAATGATCATGCGACAAATACATTTACTCACAGCATAAAACAAATGTATCCACAAGTACAGGTGCTATGGTCTTACCACACAACGCCACACTGCACTACCAAAGAGACGCCATTTACCATGGTCTACGGCGTCGACGCCATGCTCCCAGTAGAGATCGACACGCTCACGTGGCACCGAGAAAATTTTTCCGAAGATGGTAGGACAATATTTTATGTTTCTAACCTCACTCTTGTGCAGGTTGCATGCGTCAATTTCATCCCTCGTAACTCACAAATTCTTTTTATTGTTAAATAACTAGCTAATGAGACAGGCTTACAGTGCGGCATGGACATGATAGACGAAGTCCGAGAAGCCGTCCACATCCAGGAGTTTGCCGCCAAACAAAGAGCGGCCCGCCGCTACAATTCCAAAGTCATCCCACGAGAAATGAAAGAGGGAGACCTTGTCCTCAAGCAAGTTGTCGCTCCTACCAAGATAGGTAAACTGTTACCCAATTGGGAGGGGACATATAGAGTAAGGGAGAAGCTATCACATGGAGTCTACAAGTTGGAGGAACTGAATGGAGATCCAGTCCCGCGTACCTGGAACACAGTCAACCTGCGTCACTACTACAGTTGAAGTTTTACTACTTAGGTTTTTCCTTTTTTTTCTTTTTTAATAAGGCGAGTTTCTCTCCCAAACTGATGTCGCCATGTTTATCACAAACACTTTCTCTCATGATTTAATAAAAGGGATAGGGAAATCTGATCCTTGGCGTGTTGGAAGCCCCTGTCAAACCTCTCCGCCGCCTTAAACTTGGCCTCCTCCACATCAGCTTCCAGTTTGGCAACTCGCTTCAAATCCTCCTCCGAGCTCGCCCGCAATGAGTCTCGTTCCGAAGTTAACTTCTCAATTGTCATCAAAGAATCTTGCGCCTCCTTAACCGCAACATCCTTTGCTTCCTTAGCCGCCTCAAAGTCTTTCTCCAGTAGCTTAACCTTGTCCTGCAGCTCGCCTTCCTTCTGCACAACGTCATTATGCTTTCTCCCAATAACATCTAACATTACCAATGAGCAAAGGCAGTTAACATTCATATCTCTCATCATCAGAGGAACCCTTCCCTGCTGACCAGCCTCCATGTCAGCAGGATAAAAACTCACGTTCTCCTTCATGTACTTCTGGAGGTCAAACTCCCGGTCCCAGAAAGAATTCCCTTTCTCGCTCGACGTGGCGTCATCTACCTTCTTGCTCGCCACAACCTTCCCAGCCTTACCTTTCTTCTTCTCTAGAGAGTCCTTTGTAACCGTCTCGCCGTCTGAGACGACCTCCATTATGGCCTCCACTTTCCTTTTCATTTTCCTCAGTATAACACCAGTTGCATCGTTACCGACACTTCTCGCCGCTGCCCTCTTCGCTCTAGCATCCTCCAAATACTTCTTCCTTTCACCTCCTGACATGGGTGTCATCAGTTCTATAAAAGAAAAGAAGACCAAACAAAGAAGCGAAGTCAGTAACAACGATGATAATATTCGACGATGATAAAAGATAGAGAAGTAATGTTACTCACGCAAGTAGCTCTCTAAACTCATGGAGTCCCCCTCCCTATTCAAAAGCTCCCGTATGTTCAGAGGAAACATCTTTTCAAGAAAGCACGCCACATCCTTTTCGTAAGCATCCAGCTTTTCATACTCATACCCTTTTATTAAAGCAGGATTGCTCGTCCAACATAGTGGGAACTTGGGCTCGCCATTCACTCTCACAACGACTGCTTCACATCCCTTGGCTCCACTGGTACGAAGGAACGTTTCCCTCCAGTTTATTTAGTGAGAAGCATACATAGGAAATAGGCGCATGTTAAGATGGGCGCTAATGGAAACCCACGAGAGTTTGTCCACCCCCTTCGTCCCGTAGAAAGTGAAGAAAGGACCAATTGAGGGCAGAAAGCCCAGGCCATCGCATAAGATCTCAAAGGCGCGGATGAATACTTAGTTGTTTGGTTGAAGTTGAGATGGCGCCACATTCAGAATCCTCAAGACATTAACTTCAAACTGCGTAAAAGGAAACTTGATGCCCAAGTCTTCGAACACGTTGGCGTACATATGAAAGATCTCGTCCTTCACTCATCTTGGGCGACGAAGGCAAACCTTCTCTCCTGGACGACAAGCCTCAATGTCTACATCTTCCTTGTTCCCAGTATACGAGATACAAAGCTTGCTCCGGAAAAACTCCACGTGTTTTGGATCTGTATACACAGTTACATAACGAACGACGTCATCCCCAAACTTTTCCCCACTTGATTCAACAGACGACATCTCGTAACAAATCCTTTTTCTACATTGAGGTCCTGGGGAAGCATAAAGCAAAATGCAGTTAGAGGAGGCACCACTACTCTCACCTTCACTCTCTGAATCACTCGAAAACAACTCCAACACAGAATGACCATAATAAGCTTTCTCAAACACTACCCATTCAATAGATCCATCTGGTTGTTTTGTATGGTTTATGCTATCCCTCGATAACCTACTTTTCTCCTCTTCACTAACCGGTGAAATCTCCATACCCATTTCGTCATACTCCCTAATCACGACCAAAATCACTACAAACGTGAATGAACCTAGAAAAGTAAAAGTAAGAAAAGGTACTTGAGCTTAGAGTAGGCCGCAAAGTCTCGGAAATAGCTTGTATCAAAAAGAACTTCAAAAAACCAACGTAGCCTAGAGCGAAAAGCAGAAACATGAAGAAAGAAATGAAGCACAAAATTGATAAAGAGAGAAATGGGAAAGCAAAAAACTGAAAAGTTACCATTTAAGGGACCGGCGCCTAGGGAACCCGAAAAAGCAGACATTAATTGAGCACAAATCTCAAGGATCTCCCAAATGCGAACACGTCAACAAAATGAAAAGTGACCTCACCCCAGCCATTGGATCCGAATCTGTCAGAATCACAAGGGTCGCACCCTTTATGCATGACCTCGTCGTAAGTAGGTGTTGCCCATCATCAGACACACAGTTAATCACTTCGCCTTGTCCCAAGACTCGTGCTTGTTGGGTTATGGACCACCGATCTTGACAGTAAAGTAGCCTCCCCCCTTTGAGCCTAGTGCATGTTGGGCTATCACCCATCACAGGCCCGAGACAGTCACCGCGCCTTTACGAGATTAGTGCTCGTTGGGCTACGAACCATAAAAATTCTCACAGATAATCAATTCACCTTGTCCCAAGACTCGTGCTTGTTGGGCTGTGGACTATCAATCCTTTCATTTAGGGCATAAAGCCCTCCAGAAGGGCTTGGCGCCCTCTAGAAGGGTTCGGCGCCCTCCATAAAGGCCAGAAAGACCTTAGGCGAGCCCGCTAGGGGGCGCCACCTTAAAGAGCTTCTAGAAGTCTCTAGAATGCTCCAAACATGGCTTTGGGCCCAAGTTACTTGGGGCCTAAGCCACATAAAATCTAGCCCAAATAAGGGTATAAATACCCACTTGAGAGGCACTCTCAAGGCATCACTTAAACAGTTCTAAACCCTAGCTTTAGATATTGTACTCACTGCTAGTACAATTTGAAATCTCGAAAAGAATGAAGAGAACGCAACATGTATTCTGCCGAATCAACTATATAGGTTCTCACATCGAATTCCTTTGTATAAGATGAGTGGGACATAAGGGAGTGCACTTCTAAGATGTTGTTTTGTGCTTGATCATGCTCCTCAGTCAATTGAAACTTGTCAGTTTGTAGGGCAATATGATTAAGTTTAAAATAATATATTGGAATGCACTCCTTTTTGTGACTACTAATCCTACATGAAGGGATTCGATGTGATAACCTATAAAGTTGATTTGGTAGAATACATGTGTTGTGTTCTCTTCATTCTTTTGAGTTTTCAAACAGACTACCAAATTTTAACACTAAGTATAAAACACTTCAATGCTGACATTTTCAGCAAACTTTCAAGAATTTAATTTAAATCCAACATCATGATGATACCACATATTTAGGGAGAATGTATCGTAATGTAACATAGATGAAATTAAAATTAAATAAAATTGTGTATTTTTGGAATTGATTTCGCGTACTTGTGTATTTTTAGTTATGATTTATTTTGGATCATAAATGAATTGATGTTTCGAATACATGATTTATTTCGCGTACTTATGTTTTTAAAAAATGAAAATAACATATTGTATGTTTGAGATCTTAAAAAAAAAATAGCATCTTATTAAAAATTGATGGAATCTAAACTTACCTAAAATCAACATGAGTTAACTCAGGTTGAATTCGTACCTATGTGACTTAACTCATGTTGACTCAACGTTGAGACAAGCGTACTATTTTTGAATGATTATGCTTATTGTCGTTTATCTGTTTTTGAATGGGGCATACATAGTACATGGCACATGCAATAGTTTAAAGCTTGACTGGTAGTATGTCCTTATTCGTGTGGTATTTAGCTTACACAAAACTCAAATTTGTGCACCATACACAAATTAGAGAAAGTTTTTTTTAAACCATTAGATGAAAGAGAAACATTGATCTTTATTATGGTCTACCCACTATATCTCTCTCACTTTGTCTTCAACCTCCATACCATCTCCTTCTTTTCACCACCATCACCAAATTCGGCACCACCGGTGGTCACCTTCGCCACCACAAACGGTGACGTAACCTCAACCACTTCTGGCTATCACTAACAGGAACAACATCTAATAATCCCCCTCCTCCACTCCAACAATCCTCCCTTCCTCTGCCGGTGCCGCAACTATTAGAAATAATTTGCACACATTTTCTGTTCAGCCCCAATATTGTGGATAGCAGTTACCTCAAGCCTTGCAACGTTTACCGCTTACATAGCAGCCAATTTCCCATCTTTCTCAATTTATTTAGTCATCCATTATTCTAAAATAATTGAAAAATAATTCATATAAATTTGTTATAATCTTCTTTGATTGCTGGCACAACTAAACCCCAATTTCATTGAGAGTAGAAATGTAGAAACTATCATCTTGCAATGAAATCCATGGTCATCGTTAAAATCAAGAGTTTTGTTTTCAGATCTGAATGCATTTAAGTGTCTAAGTCTAAGCTTTACATGTTTTGATAATTTCTTTGTAAAATTGGTAAAAAAAAAAAATCAAGACAGTTGGTCCCAAATACATGTGTTCTAAAGAAATGGATTTTGCGTTCTGTAGCTACCGTTTTCAATTTATTTAGCTCACTTTGCTTCCTCCAACAATACATGTAGCACAGTAGCAGTTGGTCCCAAATACTTTGCTTCCTCTTATAATTCAATTCTTGGATGGGGTTTTTTGATAAAATGGATTTTGCGTTTTGTAGCAGAGAATCTGAAGGAAGAAGATGAATTTCTTTTTCTCAAATAAATAAAATAAAACAAAACAAAACAAAATATAATTAATAGAGAGGATGAATCCCAGTCGTTGAAGGTCATGTAGTTTTTTAGTGGAAAAACAATCCCATACTTCTCAGAACATGTAACTGTTTTAATGGAAACTTGTCAGTTTGCAAGGCAGGGCAGTAGAATTAAATTCAAAATAATATATTGGAATGCACTCTTTTTTGTGATTGCTCATCCTACATGAAGGGATTCAATGTGATAACCTATAAACTTGATTTGGTAGAATACATGTGTTGTGTTATTTTCATTCTTTTTAGTTTTCAAACAGACTACCAAATTTTTACACTAAGTATATAACACTTCAATGCCGACATTTTCAGCTAACTTTCAAGAATTTAATTTAAATCCAACATCATGATGATACCACATATTTAGGGAGAATGTATTGTAATGTAATGTAGATGAAATTAAAATTAAATAAAATTGTGTATTTTTGGAATTGATTTCGCGTACTTGTGTATTTTTAGTTATGATTTATTTTGGATCATAAATGAATTGATGTTTTGAAGACATGATTTATTTCACGTACTTATGTTTTTAAAAAATGAAAATAACATATTATATGTTTAAGGTCTTAAAAAAATCACATCTTATTAAAAATTGATGGAATCTAAACTTATCTAAAACCAACATGAATTAATTCAAGTTGACTCCGTAGGCACGTGACTTAATTCACCTTGAGTTAACTTTTAGACAAGCATCCTATTTTTTAATGATTTTTGAATGGGACATACATAGTACATGACACATGCAATAGTTTAAAGCTTGACTTGTAGTATGTCCTTTTTCTTAGTCTTCTGCTCCATCTTTCCTACGTCACTTTCATCCTTTAAATACATGTCTCATAATCAATTTGAATACCATCATTCACCTAAATACTTTAATTTGTATTTTTTTAAATAAAAAAGTTTGGATGAGCTGGATCTAGGAGATGACAAACAAATCTTTATTCATAGACAGATATCAAGGGATGAAATCTAGCACAGACAGCGGGTTGATAGCTTGAGTGCTTGCAACTCAAATAAACCAATATTTTAACTACTTAATGGATACAAATATATCGTATTACTTAGACTGTGAGTGAGTAATAGAAAAGTTACCAGTATATCTTATTACTTAAAATGGTAAACTCTTCCTGGTGTTATAGAAATTCTAACATAAATTCCTAATTTATATTTACCGTTTTCTTTTATCAAGAGGAAAATAAAAGACAAAATAACAAATTAGTCGAAATACCTCAAAGAAATGTGCAAGCAGGATGATATCCAATTGATGAGGAGGAGAAGTCCACATCTTCAAGAAGTCGGTATTTGTTGCACCAAATTTAGCCAACCAGTCAGCACATTTGTTACCTTCTCTCAAAGTATGAATAAATGAGACTATCTATGGAAGAGAAGAGAGTTTCCTAATGAGAGAAGGCAAAGTTGCATGGGGATGAAAATTATTATGTTTAGTATTAACAATAAGATCCAAAGCTGCCTGAGAGTCAGATTCTATGATGATAGACCTATAACCAAGATCCGACGTAAACTGAAGACCCTTCCAAATAGATAGAGTTCAGCAAACAAATTAGTAGCTCTGCCACAATATCCAAAAAAACCATGAATCCAATTCCCCCTATTAACACCATATGACCCGTCAAATTCGTTTGAATCTTCCACCGGAAGGCTTTATTAAAATCGCATTGATTTATATATATTTACCGTTTGATGATGTTTTTACGTGTTAATATTTTTTTCAAAAGACTAATATTTTTTTCAGTGCATTTAAAAATAACATTGATACACATGGATATCTTCAAATACTTGGAGATATGGGTCGAACGCGAGTACACAAATAGCACATTTATCTCACACGACAATTAACAGATGTTTACTATTTGTGCATGTGGATTCTCCTATTGTCATCCTTAGTTGTGTCTCGGGGACTCACCACAACCCGGACAACTTCAAGGTTCAAAGCACTAATTTTTTTTGTTTGTTTATGGAGACTTAATAAGTGTAGTGATTTATCCGAATATGACGTCCAGTTCCTCCTCTGTGGCAGCATTAAGTCTCAGGTCCTAGCGGATTTCTTGGTGGAATTCACCTCGCCCACAGAAAACATCGCCCCCCACGTCTGGCTCCTATATGTGGACAGATCTTCAAACTTAAAAGGGAGTGAAGCTGGCATCGTACTGGAAGGCCCCGACGACCTCCTCATCGAGCAATCACTTAGGTTCGTATTTAAGGCGAGCAATAATCAGGCAGAGTATGAAGCACTCATTGCAGGAATGACCCTAGCGCAAGAGATGGGCGTTGAAAATTTGAGGCGAAAAGTGATTCCCAACTAGTAACAAGCCAAATTACCGGAGAATATCAAGCAAATGACACTCAACTCATCAAATACTTAGCAAAAGTTTAGAATTTAGCAACCTGCTTCAAGTTTTTCGAAGCAATTTACGTCCCCAGAAAGCAGAATTCCAGAGCAGATTTACTCTTAAAGCTCGCCAGCACCAAGCGACCAGGCAATAACAAAATTGTGATCCAAGAAGTCCTCTCAGCACCAAGCACAGACACAATGGAGGTAAACGTCGTCGAAGGGGAAGAAGAAAGCTGGATGACCCCCCTGATCAAATTCCTAACTGGCTTCTTTTCATTGAAGAATGAGGAATAATAGACACAGGTCAGAAAGAGAGCATCCAAATACACCATGGTTGCTGGGAAACTTTATAAGATGGGAAGGGCGACACCCATGCTATGATGCTTGGGTGAGAAGGAAACTAGGCTAGTACTCTTAAAAGTCCACGAAGGGGTCTGTGGAAGCCATATAGGCGGACGTGCTCTAGCCGCCAAGTTACTACTGGCCTACAATGCTACAAGACTGCGCTGAATTCATCAAAAAATGTGACAAATACCAGCAATTCTCAGATAAGAAGCACGCCCCAACATGCAAACTCATCTCTGTGTTTTCACCATGGCTTTTCCACAAATGGGCAATCGATATTGTGGGACCTTTCCCTTTGGCACCAGGAAAACTGAAATTTCTTATAGTAGGCGTGAACTACTTCACCAAATGGATTGAAGCTGAAGTCGTCGCAAAGATCACAGCAAAAAGGGTGAAACGTTTTTATTGGAAGAAAATTATTTGCCGCTTCGGACTCCCCAAGTACATTGTGTCAGACAACGGCACGCAGTTCGCCAGCACAAAAATGGTAGAATTCTGCAAAAACTTAGGAATCCAAACGAAGTTCGTTTCAGTCATCCACCCCTAAGCCAACGGGCAGGCAGAATCGACCAACAAAGTCATCCTGAATGGTATCAAAAAGAAGCTAGAAGCAGCCAAAGGGCTTTGGTCCGAACAGCTGCATGGGTTGCAACAAATACATTTACTCACCGCATAAAACAAATGTATCCACAAGTACAGGTGCTATGGTCTTACCACACAACGCCACACTCCACTACCAAAGAGACGCCATTTACCATGGTCTACGGCGTCGACGCCATGCTCCCAGTAGAGATCGACACTCCCACGTGGCACCGAGAATTTTTTTTCGAAGATGGTAGGACAATATTTTATGTTTCTAACCTCACTCGTGTGCAGGTTGCATGCGTCAATTTCATCCCTCGTAACTCATAAATTCTTTTTATTGTTAAATAACTAGCTAATGAGACAGGCTTACAGTGCGACATGGACATGATAGACGAAGTCCGAGAAGCCGTCCACATCCAGGAGTTCACCGCCAAACAAAGAGCGGCCCGCCGCTACAATTCCAAAGTCATCCCACGAGAAATGAAAGAGGGGGACCTTGTCCTCAAGCAAGTTGTCGCTCCTACCAAGATAGGTAAATTGTTACCCAACTGGGATGGGACATATAAAGTAAGGGAGAAGCTATCACACGGAGTCTACAAGTTGGAGGAACTGAATGGAGATCCAGTCCCGCGTACCTGGAACACAGTCAACCTGCGCCACTACTACAGTTGAAGTTTTACTACTTAGGTTTTTCCTTTTTTTTTCTTTTTTAATAAGGCGAGTTTCTCTCCAAAACTGATGCCACCATGTTTATCACAAACACTTTCTCTCATGATTTAATAAAAGGGATAGGGGAACACTCTTTTCCCCTGCAAGGGCAGGGTTTTTTAATGAGGCACCCTACTTTCTTAGATGATTGTTTTGTTTCTCTCTACATTATGTTTTGCAGTATCTACAAAGACTCTTACAACCATACGACCCAACGGGGCTATGGAAACGCAACACAACTCGCAACGATTATTTTCCTAACCCCACGAGGGACCTAGGTCGCCAAAATACGTTTTCCTAACCCCATGAAGGCTCTAGGTGGCCAAAATACGTTTTCCTAACCCCATGAGGGCTCTAGGTCGCCAAAATATATTTTTCTAACCCCATGAGGGCTCTAGGTCACCCAAATGATTGTAAATCCGCACAAACGATAGGGCAACAGAAGAATCTTCTTCAAAACTTCATAGAAACCGCGCATAACTTTACAAAAATATACGGGCGACCTAATAAAACTTCACAAAAACAGGAGCACCAACACGAAGATCACGCCACACACACAAATCAATGTGAATTAAACGACAGAGAAAACAAACAGATAAATATCCAACCAAAGAAATATTTAAGCATAAATAAAGTCGAATTCTACTTGTTCTCCAAAACACGTAGTTAAAATTACAACACAAAAAACAGGCGTCATTAGACAACTCACCAACAATATCATAAATTATACCCATGCCTTCTAGGGCTCATCCACCAGCACTCCATCTTGCACAATCTTGAAAGGATCCAAACCACTGAGATCAACATCTGGAAATAAGAGGGAAATCTGATCCTTGGCGTGTTGGAAGCCCCTGTCAAAACTCTCCGCCGCCTTAAACTTGGCCTCCTCCACATCAGCTTCCAGTTGGGCAACTCGCTTCAAATCCTCCTCCGAGCTCGCCCACAATGAGTCTCGTTCCAAAGTTAACTTCTCAATTGTCGTCAAAGAATCTTGCGCCTCCTTAACCGCAACATCCTTTGCTTCCTTAGCCGCCTCAAAGTCTTTCTCCAGCAGCTTAACCTTGTCCTGCAGCTCGCCTTCCTTCTGCACAACGTCATTATGCTTTCTCCCAATAACATCTAACATTACCAGTGAGCAGAGGCAGTTAACGTTCATATCTCTCATCATCAGAGGAACCCTTCCCTGCTGACCAGCCTCCCTGTCAGCAGGATAAAGACTCACGTTCTCCTTCATGTACTTCTAGAGGTCAAACTCCCGGTCCCAGAAAGAATTCCCTTTCTCGCTCGACGTGGTGTCATCTACCTTTCTTGCTCGCCACAACCTTCACAACCTTACCTTTCTTCTTCTCTAGAGAGTCCTTTGTAACCGTCTCGCCGTCTGAGACGACCTCCATTATGGCCTCCAATTTCCTTTTCATTTTTCTCAGTATAACACCAATTGCATCGTTACCGACACTTCCCGCCGCTACCCTCTTCGCTCTAGCATCCTCCAAATACTTCTTCCTTTCACCTCCTGACATGGGCGTCATCAGTTCTATAAAAGAAAAGAAGACCAAACAAAGAAGTGAAGTCAGTAACAACGATAGTAATATTCGACTATGATAAAAGATAGAGAATTAATGTTACTCACGCAAGTAGCTCTCTAAACTCATGGAGTCCCCCTCCCTATTCAAAAGCTCCCGTATGTTCAGAGGAAACATCTTTTCAAGAAAGCACGCCACATCCTTTTTGTAAGCATCCAGCTTTTCATACTCATACCCTTTTATTAAAGCAGGATTGCTCATCCAACATAGTGGGAACTTGGGTTCGCCATTCACTCTCACAATGACCGCTTCACAGCCCTTGGCTCCACTGGTACGAAGGAACGTTTCCCTCCAGTTTATGTAATGAGAAGCATACATAGGAAATAGGTGCATGTTAGGATGGGCGCTAATGGAAACCCACGAGAGTTTGTCCACCCCCTTCGTCCCGTAGAAAGTGAAGAAAGGACAAATTGAGGGCTGACAGCCCAGGCCATCGCATATGATCTCAAAGGCGCGGATGAATGCCTAGTTGTTTGGTTGAAGTTGAGATGGCACCACGTTCAGAATCCTCAAGACATTAACTTCAAACTGCGTAAAAGGAAACTTGATGCCCAAGTCTTCGAACACGGTGGCGTACATATGAAAGATCTCGTCCTTCACTCCTCTTGGGAGACGAAGGCAAACCTTCTCTCCCGGATGACAAGCCTCAATGTCTACATCTTCCTCGTTCCCAGTATACGAGATACAAAGCTTGCTCCGAAAAAACGCCACGTGTTTTGGATCTGTATACACAGTTACATAACGAACGATGTCATCCCCAAACTTTTCCCCACTTGATTCAACAGACGACATCTCGTAACAAATCCTTTTTCTACACTGAGGTCCTGGGGAAGCATAAAGCAAAATGCAGTTAGAGGAGGCACCACTACTCTCACCTTTACTCTCCGAATCACTCGAAAACAACTCCAACACAAAGTGACCATAATAAGCTTTCTCAAACACTACCCAAACAATAGATCCATCCGGTTGTTTTGTATGGCTTATGGTATCCCTCCATAACCTACTTTTCTCCTCTTCACTAACCGGTGAAATCTCCATACCCATTTCGTCACACTCCCTAATCACGACCAAAATCACTACAAACGTGAATGAACCTAGAAAAGTAAAAGTAAGAAAAGGTACCTGAGCTTAGAGTAGGCCGCAAAGTCTCGGAAATAGCTTGTATCAAAAAGAACTTCAAAAAACCAACGTAGCCTATAGCGAAAAGCAGAAACATGAAGAAAGAAATGAAGCACAAAATTGATAAAGAGAGAAATGGGAAAGCAAAAAACTGAAAAAGTTACCATTTAAGGGACCGGCGCCTAGGGAACCCGAAAAAGCAGACATTAATTCACTACAAGAAAAAAGGCATTTTGCGACTTCTAAAATCATGGATTGCGACTGTTAGAAGGGTCGCAGATATCCCTTTGCGACTGTTCCCCAACAGACACAGAAATTGGGGTCGCAAAGGGTATTTTGCGACTGTTCAACCAACAGTCGCACCAACAGTCGCAAAGGCTATTGCGACGGTTGCTAACAGTCGCAATACTATATCTGCGACCACTCAGAACTGTCGCAAAGTAGGGGCTTTAATCTAATTTAAATGGGCTTGCGACCCCTCACAACAGTCGCAAATGTTTAGTTTTTAAAAAAAAAAATTTGGTTGGAGCAATTTTTATTGACAATTTAAATAAATATATTAATAAATACTTAAAATACAGAAATATATAACTAAAAATATCTAAATCTCATTCATTTTTATAAACGTCGTATAATAAGTATCAAAAATATACTTATACATTATCAAAAAGAACAAACTAAAAAAATTCTAATTTTAAATGATTCTAAAGGTAACAAGATGGAGACCAATAAATTTCCCTTCCATTTGGATCCACATAGTCCATACCTGAAAGACAAAAACTTAAATAAGAACAAATATAACTTAAACCTTCAACATTTCAATACAAGACAAGGTATCCTATACAATTCCTAAAGAAGTTTAAAATGAAAAGCCCACACAATAATAAACAAACAAGTTGATGACACCATGAAGGGCAAAAATAACACTTTTAAATCCAAATAATCTTGGCATAACATAGCATTTTGGAGACACACAAACATAACATAGCAACGGTGTCAATAGACATTGATGATAATTCAAACTGAGTACAAGTTTCACCATTATAAAGATTAAGACAAATGACATTGATAATAATTCAAACTGAGTACAAGGTTCACCATTATAAAGATTAAGACATTGGTATCATACCTGGAATAACTTTAAGATGGATACCTTGTTGAAAAAAATATATTTTCTCATCACCCCTCCGAAACATCTACAGAATATCAAACAACAAGCACAATAAGACATTCACACTCTTTTGTGACGGAATGGACAGATAAGATGATGACACGTAGGCGATGACAACACAGCTGCATGCACTATGTGGATCAATTATTCCTGCATATACAAATGAATCTCACATTTAAGCTACAAATATATAGAATCGTAGCATCATTTAAGGTCTATGCTTTTCAGGTTCTCATGTATCAAAGAATCATTCCAGCTTTTTTCAACTCAAAGAAGAAAACAAGTTCCCACATATAGACACATCGTAATTAAAAGCACCAAAAGTATATTTGTGTTTTAGTATCAATTACAAGGAAACTCTTAAAAAAACAAATTGATCAGCAAAATTTGCAGAACCAACCAACAACAGGAACATCAGAGATGACAGAAACAACAATAGAGACATCAAATAAAAACGCAAAAAAAAAAAAAAAATCATGTGTACAACAATCAGGAAGAGCACAAAATTGGCAAGATTGAAAGGATACTCACGAGTTTGTACATATAGAGATTGAAAGAATAATCAGTGTGTCAATCGGATTTTATAAAACACAAATTTGTAAGTAAAAAGTAACTCTTTTGAAATCATGGGTATAACAATAAGGAAGAGCACAAATTTGTACACACTTAATAGCATTTTTTTTTTGCAATTAGTCATTTTAGCCATGGCTCATGTAAATCCAAATCAAAATGTTACTAATGATAAATCCAAATCCAAAAAAAATGTTAGATACTTAACCCATTAATCCAAGAATTTTGAGTCATCAAAGGAAAGTGCACGTTAATTAACATTCTTAGTTATCTTCTTCATCAAAGAATAAAGTATAAGATCATTGAAGCTTGGATCTTTCAATAAATAATGTCTTAGAATTTTATAATTATTTGAATAAATTTTCAACTTATAATAAACCTTATTTCATGATTCTTCAACATATTATTTATGCTTGAAAAAAATAAAAGGATAACAGAAAGAGTGTTCACTGAACTTTATTCCTTTCAAATATATTCACAAGTATGGTCTCAAGTTTGAGTTTTGTAAATGAAAAAAAAATAGCACAAGAAAGCCTTGTTTCTAGAGTAAATGCATCCTATTGGACTAAGATTAATCAAAGTCAAAGTAGATTCCAGAATCAAGACAAAAAAAGAAAAACTTCAATGAAGACAGAATCTGGGACTATCATGCATGGAATACCTTGCTACGTTTAATCAATTTGTGACCAAGTACAGCTTTGGCGCGTGACTGCCGGCGTCTAATGATTCCATGGTACTGCTTAGCATTTACATAAATCGGTCCATCATCAGATGTCATATTAAGTGGCAGCATTACACGTCCCTACATTGTTACATACCAACATACATGAATTAGTAAATAGTGAAAAGATGTATAGTAGATCATCAATTGATAAGCAAAAGCATGTTGAAAGCATAACATGGTTTTAATAAGAAGCTTGCAAAGTAAAAGACACACTTGAATTTGAGGTCCATAAGTTGAGATGAGTCCATAAAATTGATCTGCATAAGGATACTTTGTACATATCTACAAGGGGAAACATACCAAGCATAAGTGAAACATGTCTACAAATAAAATACTAAATCATCAGAGTACTTGGATTAAATACATGTACTTTTTTGCTTATATAAAAAACCGTAGAAGTTATTTTGTAGAGAAGTCTTACCATAGGTTGACCAAATCCCAGCTCAAAGCGATTCGGGGTATCAGGGACTGCTGACTGCAATGATATGGCTGCATGAGGCTTTTGTGCATCACCTGACATTTTAAAATCATCTGAAGAAGAAACATTTGAAAGTTGATGATTTCTCTTATAATGACTTGGTCCAAGTGCAGCAAAAACTGTCGATTCTAATAATTGAACAAAAGAGACATTTTCTCTTATAATGACTTGGTCCTTATAATTTCACTCGATTCAGTTTAGTCCCTGTAGTTTAAAACCATTTGAAAGAGTTCCTATAGTTTCCAAACAATAAAAAATGGTCCCTATATATTGGACTTGCTTTGTTTCCTGTTTAGAGTAATTTCAGGAACTGAATGAGGACCATTTTGCATTATTGGAGTGAAATTATAGGAATCTAATAGGACCATTTTTGCATTGTTAGAAAATAATAAGATACTTTTTAAGGGTTTTGAACTGCAGGGACTAAAAGTGAACATGAAGTTATAGCAACATAATGAGTAATTAAACATTTTTATCTAGTTAGATAGGGTGAAAAATATCCTCTTCAATAATCTCAACGAAGGCATTTTTAGCTTTTTTTCTCCAATATAAATCAGTTGGGACAACATAACCAGAATGCAAAGATTTTTTATTTTTTTATTATCACCAACTACCTCAAAAAATGTATGGCAAAAAGGTGCAAAGCAACCAACCTGTGATATATGTGTGTTATAGATTTAGGTCCTGTTTGGATAAACACTTATAGCATAAACACTAATCATATAAGTGCTTATGTATTAGCTATTTCCTCTTTGGTCTCATTTTTCTTGGGCTTAACTCTAGCAACAGTTTCTAAAACAGCCTGATACAGTAAACATGTCATGAAAAACAAGGACATTAGATCACAAGTCTATTCAAGAGCTATCAATACGACACACATATAAAACCTTCATACCTATTTACAAACAAAAATGCAGGGCAAACTAACCAAGCAATAGGTTCCCACTTCCACCGTAAAATTCACTATCTCAAATAAATTCTAAAACACATTTTTGACACATCATAAGTGACATCTGAATATATGATATCATCTATCATGACCTCTGTCCTAAGATTAGCTTAGTCCTCCTCCAATGAAAAATCATCAGTCGAGTTAAATTCCTACGAGATTGAACTAGGCAGGTGGACTACACCCCATCACCCCATAAACTGCTTCACGTTTAGCAAAAATCCATAAGCATAACAAGGAACTGATTACAAACCTGTTGTCCAGCAACACTGTTATTGAAACTACCAGCATCATCGGTGCCTGCAAAAGAATCGCCGTAACTCACCAAATGCACTAATTTGAATATAACTTTCTAAATGCTAAGTAATTCATAAAAACGCATCAATGCCATAACAAAATATCCACAAAAAGCGCTTCAAAGAATGTGTCTATGTATAACTTCAACTTCACCCTCACACAATACTCCTAAACTGTGGATAGCAACACATATAGACGTAACATCCGCAAAATCCACCACAGAACAACAGTAAACATAATACGGTATAACTCCCCTCCAACATGAAGACACAGCTAACCAAAAAACCCCTAAACTGCGTAAGCTATGACGCTGAATTCTAATGTAATACTACCAGATTTCAGTCCCATAGCTATGCCTAATCAGCCCAAAACCTTACAAAAATGAGCACACCTAAAAAACTCCTTTCTGCGACCAGTAACAAAAACGTAGGACAGCAGCCGCTGCAACCTGCATAACACTGCAGCAGTCTGCACAGAAGACAGCAGCAGATGCACATAACTAACTCTCACCTACAATGCATAGCTCCCACATAACCACACACTGTTGAAAATTGATAAACGCACATTAAGGACTCTCAACCTTTATAGCTCCCACATAACCACATGCCATAAAAAATCAGTCAACACACGTTAACTCTCAGCCCACAATTCATAGCTCTCACCTAACCACTACGGCGACACCGGACGGTGAATCAACATAACAGAGTTGATCTCAACCAATTTAAAATTGATTAGATAACACTAACAGAGTTGAATAAAAAATTAAAAGCAGAAAATTTGTAAACGTAAAATTAAATTTTAAATCAGAAGAAAAAAAATAAGGAAGACAGTGCATACTCACTTGAACTGAACCGAGCAAATGGCAGAAAGCTTCGATTGGAACTGAGCAGCTTCGATTGAGACAAAAAGCTTCGATATGATTGAGGGTGAGGAATGATTCACGATTGGAACTGAACCAGCATTAGTGATGGTGCGATTGAGATTCACGATTGAGATTGCAGAACCATGGATTAGTGATGGTGAGATTGAGATTCACGATTGAGATTGCTGAACCATGGGTTAGTGATGGTGAGATTGAGATTCACGGTTGAGATAGTAGAACCATGGGTTAGGGATGGTGAGATTGAGGAAGGGATTGTGGAAAGTGAATTGTGGGTGAGAGTTGTGGGGATTTAGGTTTCAGATTGGGGGGAAAGTGAATTTGATGAAAAAAATTGGTTTTTAGGGTTTTAGAACTATGGGAGGGAGACTACAATTGCAAACGCGGGAGTGTCAAAATATTTTGCCAAAAGCTTTATTGTGAAAAGGCATTTAAAAAAGACTATAAAACTTGCGACCCTTAAGCCTAACAGTCGCAATAACAGTCGCAAAAGTGCAATTTGTGGCTGTTCTAAGCCAAGGGTCGCAAAGTAAGTGTCGCAAAATGACAAATTTCTTGTAGTGATTGGGCACAAATCTCAAGGATCGCCCAAATGAGAACACGTCAACAAAACGAAAAGTCACCTCACCCCAGCCATTGGATCCGAATCTGTCAGAATCACAAGGGTCGCACCCTTTATGCATGACCTCGTCGTAAGTAGGTGTTGCCCATCATCAGACACACAGTTAATCACTTCGCCTTGTCCCAAGACTCGTGCTTGTTGGGTTATGGACCACCGATCTTGACAATAAAGTAGCCTCCCCCCTTTGAGCCTAGTGCATGTTGGGCTATCACCCATCACAGGCCCGAGACAGTCACCGCGCCTTTACGAGATTAGTGCTCGTTGGGCTACGAACCATAAAAATTCTCACAGATAATCAATTCACCTTATCCCAAGACTCGTGTTTGTTGGGCTGTGGACTATCAATCCTTTCATTTAGGGCATAAAGCCCTCCAGAAGGGTTCGGCGCCCTCCATAAAGGCCAGAAAGACCTTAGGCGAGCCCGCTAGGGGGCGCCACCTTAAAGAGCTTCTAGAAGTCTCTAGAACGCTCCAAACATGGCTTTGGGCCCAAGTTACTTGGGGCCTAAGCCACATAAAATCTAACCCAAATAAGGGTATAAATACCCACTTGAGAGGCACTCTCAAGGCATCACTTAAACAGTTCTAAACCCTAGCTTTAGATATTGTACTCACTGCTAGTACAATTTGAAATCTCGAAAAGAATGAAGAGAACGCAACATGTATTCTGCCGAATCAACTATATAGGTTCTCACATCGAATTCCTTTGTATAAGATGAGTGGGACATAAGGGAGTGCACTTCTAAGATGTTGTTTTGTGCTTGATCATGCTCCTCAGTCAATTGAAACTTGTCAGTTTGTAGGGCAATATGATTAAGTTCAAAATAATATATTGGTAATGCACTCCTTTTTGTGACTACTAATCCTACATGAAGGGATTCGATGTGATAACCTATAAAGTTGATTTGGTAGAATACATGTGTTGTGTTCTCTTCATTCTTTTGAGTTTTCAAACAGACTACCAAATTTTAACACTAAGTATAAAACACTTCAATGCTGACATTTTCAGCAAACTTTCAAGAATTTAATTTAAATCCAACATCATGATGATACCACATATTTAGGGAGAATGTATCGTTATGTAACATAGATGAAATTAAAATTAAATAAAATTGTGTATTTTTGGAATTGATTTCGCGTACTTGTGTATTTTTAGTTATGATTTATTTTGGATCATAAATGAATTGATGTTTCGAATACATGATTTATTTCGCGTACTTATGTTTTTAAAAAATAAAAATAACATATTGTATGTTTGAGATCTTAAAAAAATAGCATCTTATTAAAAATTGATGGAATCTAAATTACCTAAAATCAACATGAGTTAACTCAGGTTGAATTCGTACCTATGTGACTTAACTCATGTTGACTCAACGTTGAGACAAGCGTACTATTTTTGAATGATTATGCTTATTGTCGTTTATCTGTTTTTGAATGGGGCATACATAGTACATGGCACATGCAATAGTTTAAAGCTTGACCGGTAGTATGTCCTTTTTCGTGTGGTATTTAGCTTACACAAAACTCAAATTTGTGCACCATACACAAATTATAGAAAGTTTTTTTTAAACCATTAGATGAAAGAGAAACATTAATCTTTATTATGGTCTACCCACTATATCTCTCTCACTTTGTCTTCAACCTCCATACCATCTCCTTCTTTTCACCACCATCACCAAATTCAGCACCACCGGTGGTCACCTTCGCCACCACAAACGGTGACGTAACCTCAACCACTTCTGGCTATCACTAACAGGAACAACATCTAATAATCCCCCTCCTCCACTCCAACAATCCTCCCTTCCTCTGCCGGTGCCGCAACTATTGGAAATAATTTGCACACATTTTCTGTTCAGCCCCAATATTGTGGATAGCAGTTACCTCAAGCCTTGCAACGTTTACCGCTTACATAGCAGCCAATTTCCCATCTTTCTCAATTTATTTAGTCATCCATTATTCTAAAATAATTGAAAAATAATTCATATAAATTTGTTATAATCTTCTTTGATTGCTGGCACAACTAAACCCCAATTTCATTGAGAGTAGAAATGTAGAAACTATCATCTTGCAATGAAATCCATGGTCATCGTTAAAATCAAGAGTTTTGTTTTGAGATCTGAATGCATTTAAGTGTCTAAGTCTAAGCTTTACATGTTTTGATAATTTCTTTGTAAAATTGGTAAAAAAAAAAATCAAGACAGTTGGTCCCAAATACATGTGTTCTAAAGAAATGGATTTTGCGTTCCGGAGCTACCATTTTCAATTTATTTAGCTCACTTTGCTTCCTCCAACAATACATGTAGCACAGTAGCAGTTGGTCCCAAATACTTTGCTTCCTCTTATAATTCAATTCTTGGATGGGGTTTTTTGATAAAATGGATTTTGCGTTTTGTAGCAGAGAATCTGAAGGAAGAAGATGAATTTCTTTTTCTAAAATATAAAATAAAATAAAATAAAACAAAACAAAACAAAACAAAACAAAACAAAATATAATTAATACAGAGGATGAATCCCAGTCGTTGAAGGTCATGTAGTTTTTTAGTGGAAAAACAATCCCATACTTCTCAGAACATGTAACTGTTTTAATGGAAACTTGTCAGTTTGCAGGGCAGGGCAGTAGAATTAAATTCAAAATAATATATTGGAATACACTCATTTTTGTGATTGCTCATCCTACATGAAGGGATTCAATGTGATAACCTATAAACTTGATTTGGTAGAATACATGTGTTGTGTTATCTTCATTCTTTTTAGTTTTCAAACAGACTACCAAATTTTTACACTCAGTATAAAACACTTTAATGCCGACATTTTCGGCTAACTTTCAAGAATTTAATTTAAATCCAACATCATGATGATACCACATATTTAGGGAGAATGTATTGTAATGTAATGTAGATGAAATTAAAATTAAATAAAATTGTGTATTTTTGGAATTGATTTCGCATACTTGTGTATTTTTAGTTATGATTTATTTTGGATCATAAATGAATTGATGTTTTGAAGACATGATTTATTCACGTACTTATGTTTTTAAAAAATGAAAATAACATATTGTATGTTTGAGGTCTTAAAAAAATCGCATCTTAATAAAAATTGATGGAATCTAAACTTATCTAAAACCAATATGAGTTAATTCAAATTGATTTCGTACCTATGTGACTTAATTCACATTATGTTAACTTTTAGACAAGCATCCTATTTTTGAATGATTTTTGAATGGGACATACATAGTACATTACACATGCAATAGTTTAAAGCTTGACTTGTAGTATGTCCTTTTTCTTAGTCTTCTGCTCCATCTTTCCTACGTCACTTTCATCCTTTAAATACATGTCTCATAATCCATTTGAATACCATCATTCACCTAAATACTTTAATTTGTATTTTTTTAAATAAAAAAGTTTTGATGAGCTGGATCTAGAAGATGACAAACAAATCTTTATTCATAGACAGATATCAAGGGATGAAATCTAGCACAGACAGCGGGTTGATAGCTTAAGTGCTTGCAACTCAAATAAACCAATATTTTAACTACTTAATGGATACAAATATATCGTATTACTTAGACTGTGAGTGAGTAAGAGAAAAGTTACCAGTATATCTTACTACTTAAAATGGTAAACTCTTCCTGCTGTTATAGAAATTCTAACATAATTTCCTAATTTATATTTACCGTTTTCTTTTATCAAGAGGAAAATAAAAGACAAAATAACAAATTAGTCGAAATACCTCAAAGATATGTGCAAGCAGGATGATATCCAATTGATGAGGAGGAGAAGTCCACATCTTCAAGAAGTCGGTATTTGTTGCACCAAATTTAGCCAACCAGTCAGCACATTTGTTACCTTCTCTCAAAGTATGAGTAAATGAGACTATCCATGGAAGAGAAGAAAGCTTCCTAATGAGAGAAGACAAAGTTGCATGGGGATGAAAATTATTATGTTTAGTATTAACAATAAGATCCAAAGCTGCCTGAGAGTCAGATTCTATGATAATAGACTTATAACCAAGATCCGACGTCAACTGAAGACCCTTCCAAATAGATAGAGTTCAGCAAACAAATTAGTAGCTCTGCCACAATATCCAAAAAAACCATGAATCCAATTCCCCCTATTAACACCATATGACCCGTCAAATTCGTTTGAATCTTCCACCGGAAGGCTTTATTAAAATCGCATTGATTTATATATATTTACCGTTTGATGATGTTTTTACGTGTTAATATTTTTTTCAAAAGACTAATATTTTTTTCAGTGCATTTAAAAATAACATTGATACACGTGGATATCTTCAAATACTCGGAGATATGGGTCGAACGCGAGTACACAAATAGCACATTTATCTCACACGACAATTAACAGATGTTCACTATTTGTGCATGTGGATTCTCCTATTGTCATCCTTAGTTGTGTCTCGGGGACTCACCACAACCCGGACAAACTTCAAGGTTCAAAGCACTAATTTTTTTGTTTGTTTATGGAGTTAATAAGTGTAGTGATTGATCAATTTACTTTACAAAATTGAATGCACTCAAGATTTAGTGTTTGAAATTAATGAAATTTTAAAAATAATTCATAAAACTTATATTTTACAAAATTTACTTTACAAAATATACTTATATTTGTGCATACGTACCATTAAGCCATCTGTCTCATGTTTGGGGCATACATAGTACATGGCACATGCAATAGTTTAAAGCTTGGCTTGTAGTATCTTCCTTTTCTTAGTCTTCTGCTCCATCTTTCCCACGTCACGTTCATCCTTCAAATACATGTCTCATAATCAATTTTAATACCATCATTCACCCATATACTTTACTTTAGTAGGATCTATTTGTATCCATTAATTAGTTAAAATATTGGTTTATTTGAGTTGCAAGTACCATTAAGCTATCAACCTAGTGAATGAGCCGGATTTCATTCGTTGATATCTATCTATGAATAAAGATTTGTTTGTCATCTCCTAGATCCAGCTCATCAAAACTTTTTTTATTTAAAAAAATACAAAGTAAAGTATTTAGGTGAATGATGGTATTCAAATGGATTATGAGACATGTATTTAAAGGATGAAAGTGACATAGGACAGATGGAGTAGAAGACTGACATAGGAAAGATGGAGTAGAAGACTAAGAAAAAGCACAATACTACACGTGAAGCTTTAAACTATTGTGCATGTGCTATGTACTTTCTCCGTCCCAAAATATAAACAAAAATTGGTCAACAAAAATTAATGTATTTAGTTCAAAATTTGTACCAAATACATCAACTTATGTTGACTCATTTTTACTTATATTTTGGAACGGACTAATACTATGTATGCCCCATTCAAAAACAGAAACGACAATAAGCAATAATTATTAAAAAAAGAAAAGTATGCTTGTCTCAATTGAAGCAAGGTCGATCTCAAAATAATTTCCCCCTGCTAAACGTCGCCAACTTTAAATTCATGTTTATTAAACCTGTAACTCTTGAAGTAACCCTTTTATCCATTCCACTAAGCTTTTTTCTTCAAAAAAATATACATTCAACTCAACTCCTAGGACTCCACCACCACCAAACTCCGCCGCTCACCACCGTAACTTTTCGTGTGTGTGCGTTTCTTCGATCATGACACGAGCTATGAATGTATCTTCTTTTAGGCAATATTGTTTTAGTGCTTATTACGAACTAGAATGACACAAGAAATTAACAAAATTTTAACAAAAAATTTATTTTAAAGTGAATTAAAAATTAATTTACAGAAAAAATACATCTTACACAAAATTAGTTAGTTGATAAATAAGTCATCATAAATTCAAATATAAATAGTTATTTTAACAAACTCATGAGTTGTTAATACATGTTCTTTTGTGTTGAGACCTACATTTCCCCCTAATAAATTGGAGGTAATTTACCCCTAATAACAAATATAATATTTGCACCGTTGAAAATTTTAATTGCCACATGTCGATATGTGTGGGAGCAACCGTATAATTGCACTTATTAAAAAAGGAGTGTCGCGGTGATTCTCGGAGATCAAGCTATTGATTAGCGTTGATTCACTAATTTTATTTCACGACTGAACTTTTAATTTTTCAAAAGAAAAGGGGAAAAAGTTCTAAATTACCACATTTTTAAAGATTTAGGGTTCGAGGGTTAGTTACGTTTAGGGAAGGTGTTAGCACCCTAAACGTTCGTAGTACTCTACGAGAACCTCTTGATTTTATTTATTTATTTTGGCTATAACTTGCTTATTTTTTTTTAAAAGGAAAGAATGAATTAGAGTAGTGAGAAAAAATTGTTTTTTTATTTTTGATGATTTGGAAGAACAAGGTCATTTGCCTACGTACCCGTGAGGGATCAAAACCTCGTAGTTCGGGGTAAAAATGACGATTGATTTGTTTTGTATTTTTTATTAGTTTTTTAAAAAAAGTTTTAAAGATAAAAATAAAAGCCAAATGGTAAAATGAGATTGGTTTGTGTTTTTTTAATTTTTGAAAATGATTTAAATGTTATTAAAATGGATTAATGGTTATTTAAAGAAAATAAAAGAGAAAAATGGGCACTTGATTGAAAATCAAGGTTTGTTTAAGAAAATGTTTTTGATGATTTTTGATTATTTGCATGTTTTTGTTGTTTTTGATAATAACTAACTAAGACTAAAACGTAACAAAAGTTAAATACGAGGAATTTCCGTGGTGACGTTGGATCACCACGAAATCCTTTTAAAAATAAACTATCCTAATATTTTTTGTATTTTTTGTTTGTAAAGCGAAATAAAATAAAAATAAAAGACATAAAGCAAAATAAATAGAGTGTGGGTGTCAGTGCATATTCTCATTTATATTTTACATTGTACCTAAATACATTCTAGAATAAAAAAACGGAATAATAAATAAAGATAGAATCGCAAATGCGATAAAATAAAAATGCTAAATATAAACAAAGAAATAAAAATGCATGAAATAAAAGAAAAATAAAAAAATAGAAAAAATGCATGAAATACTATAAGATAAATGTCATGAAATAAAATGCATGAAAATAAAAAAAGGAATTAAAAATGAAAAGCAAGAAATGATAAAGAAAATAAAAAAAGAAATAAGAAAGAAAAGGGGGGTGCAGTAGCAGGGGATGGGGATGGGGGTGCAGAAAGCAGAAAGAAGAGAATCAGAAGAAAAGGAAGAAGAGGGCCGAGTGGGCTTTGGCTTGTGGTTGTATAAAAACAAAATTCTGGTTTTTTACCCTCATTTCTTCCCCATCTCTCTCTCTCTCTAAGCTTTCCTCTCCCCTCTCTCTTTTTTCTGAAAACGAGAACAACCTGGCCGGAAGCAAGTTTCCGGCGCGGTGGCTTCCGGCCCAGAGGGCGGCGCCGCCGCGCCGGAAGAGTAAACTTCCTCTTTTTTAAAAAAAAATCGCTTTTTCTAAACCGTTTTCTCCCTACTTTCTGAAAATCAAACTGGAGTTTAAAAAAGATTTTTCCAAAGCACTAGATCTAAGTTTTAATATCTCACAAAAAACTACCTATTTGAGGACAGTGTTGTTTGCTTTTGGTTCGGCTTTGTTGGTTTTGAGTGGCTGTTTTGCGTGTGTGTTGGTGAGTGGCTGGGCCGGTTTTGTGTGGTTTTTTAGGTAGGTGGCCGCGGCTGGTGATGGCTGGATGCGGGTTTGTGTTAGTGGAGGAGGCTGGGCGCGTGTTTGGTGGTTTAGGGTGGATAGGGCCGGTTTGGTGTGGTAGGTTTGGGGGAAGGCGTGAGTTTAGTGTTGGGGAGTGGGGAAAAGAGTGTTTTGTGGCTGGGTCGTGGGTTTTGTTGGGCGTGTGGAGGAGGCCGTAGGTGAATGGTTGTGTGTGTGTGAAGGAGGAGGAGCTGGCTGTGTTGTTATTGTTGGGTGGTGGTAGGTGGCCAAACTTAGGTTAGTGGGAGTGGGGAGGTGATTGTGTGAATAGTGGTTTTGGTTGGGATTTGGTGGAGAGTGTGAGTTCCTGGTAATTGGTTTTTCGTGTAGTGTTTTTTCTGGTGATTCTGTGTAGTGTTTTTTGGTGTGCTCGTGTTTTTGTGATGCTGATTGTGGTGGTGTTTTGTTCTTCTGATCGAATTCTGAAAATTGGCCCCCCTTTTTTGATGCAAAATGTTCCAGTGTTAAACACACTAATTGCCATTACTGACCATAACAATCAATAAAAGACAATTAAGTGACATAATAAATCATTAACAAAAGTCTCATTTACAAAAGAAAAAAAAAGTCAGCTGTAAAAATTAAAAAGGTAACTAAAAAAAATAAAACATTTAAAAGGAATAAAAATAAAAATAATAATAAAAACAAAATGACGGACCCGGACGAAACTAAAAAAAATGAGGTATTTTAAAATACCTCTCTGTCGAAATTTCGTCTGAGACGATGAAAAATTTCGAACTAAAAAAAATTTCCTCACAGAGTCTCTTTGACCGCTAATGTGCCCCAAGTGAGTCATGGCCAACCTGATGCAGTTGCTTTGTCTTTTGATCCTTAATTTTTTGCACAGATCGCCCTTTCGGGTTTTCGACCTATCAGGATGATTATTTTTCTGTTTCATGTCTCTAATTTTTGCCTGGACCACCCTTTCGGGTTTTCAGTCCACCGAGACGCTCATTTTTGCCTAAGCCGCCCTTACGGGTTTTCGACTTACCGAGCTGTTCTTTTATTTTTTAGACAAAGTATTTCTTGACTGCATCGGCATTCATAGGACGGGGAAGCTCATCACCATCCATAGTTGCAAGGGTCATAGCACCACCAGAAAAAACTCTCTTGACGACATAGGGGCCTTCATAGTTAGGCGTCCATTTGCCTCTGGAGTCCGGTTGGAAGGATAAAATCTTTTTGAGCACAAGGTCTCCTTCTCGAAATTCACAGGGACGAACTTTCTCGTCAAAAGATTGTTTCATCCTCTTTTGGTATAGCTGTCCATGACACAAGGCAGCCATGCGTTTTTCTCAATTAAGTTCAGCTGATCATACCTACTTTGGCACCATTCAGCCTGAGACAACTTGGCTTCCATCAGAACTCTCATTGACGGGATCTCGACTTCTACAGGGAGCACTGCTTCCATGTCGTAAACTAAAGGAAAAGGGGTTGCCCCTGTTGAAGTGCACACTGAGGTACGGTACCCATTCAAAGCATACGGTAACATGTCAGTCCTGTAAGTGGCTACCATCTTCTGCACTGTTTTCTTGATCTATTTTCCTTTTTCCATTTTGTTTCTTTTGTTGTTGTTGTTGTTTTTCTTTGCAGCTTCAATGGCACCATTCATCTGGAATTTTATCAAGGATACTGTAGTGGCAGCTCCTCGGAACCCAAGTTAATCATTTCAAATGCTTCTTCATGAGGCTGAATGGCTTTCATGTCATACTAATAACCGATAGATCTTTATGGGAATCCCTTCATCCTCCTCCTCTTCAGCTTCGTAAACAGGGAAATCAAAGTTGGGAGAGACAATAGGGTTACAGTATTCAACGGGTTTATTGATGTTCAGTCTACATATGATTGATGATTGATTTTAGAAAATGAGTGAAAAATGCAGACCTTTTGAAATTGATAAAATAAAATAAAATATTTTTTTTGGGTTTTTTGTGTTACCATTTTCCAGAAAAAGCAGTAAAATAAAAATAAAAGTCGCGAAAGAAACGACAATTTTTCATTGATAGTGGTAACTTGAAGACAAAAGTAGAGCCCTACATGATTTCACTTTCGTATCGGGCGAAACGAAAGGATTTTTGAAAAGACGAGACAACGAAAACACATTACTTAGACCCATGACTAACTGAGGGAATGTCAACAGCGACCCAATTGCGGCAAACCCCTCCTTGAGTTTGCACGACCACATCCATTTTCTCTCCTCTGTTTGCACGAGTATTGTAGGTGCGAGTGGGTTTGTAATGAATGCGTCGGGCCACTTTCTTTGACTGCGGCAGATTGACCTTTTGGTGATGAAACAGAGGATGAGACTCGATTTGGAAACTATGAATGCAGTATGATGCATGATTTATGCTTATGCAAAAAAAAGAATGATTTGTTACCGAAGGATTTTGTTGAAGTTATTGTAAACATCATGGTTTGAACATTTCATTTGAGCATCAAGGCATTACAAAATAGTTCTTTTTTAGAAACCAAGCCAAGAACCAATTTAAAAGTTCTTTAGTGGAAGCTAGATTTAAAAAAAAAAATCTAAAGACTCCTAGCTTCCTTAAATTCAACAAATCAGGGCTCTTGAAGGTGTACTTCCTAGTGCTCCTCTATGATACTTAAAAAAACTTGTTTAAGTCCTTCGGTAATTAGATGAAAAAATGAGTTTATGCATGAGTGCATGCATGCATGGTTATTCTAAAGAAGCGGAGAAAACATGGTGAGGTTAAGTCCAATAATGTTGGAGTCAAGGGTAAACACGCCATTTGGTAAGGACTATGGTTTCATATGTACCTGTATCACGGGTTCTACCAAGTTCCCAAAGTCATCGACCACTTCCGATTATTGTCGGATTACGGGACTACTCCCGGTCCAACGACGTTCGTAGGAAAGTCTCGTTTGAGTGTAGTATCGCGTATCAACCAATTCAAGACTACTCTTGATTAGCCACCGCACTACGTCCTAAAAGGCCAAGATGGGTTAAAGGTAACTAAAGGTCCTCAACTTCATAGGTCACTTAAAAATAACAATGTCAAACACGACTACTCATGTTGACATGGTATTACCTTTAAGAGTCCTCCATTGAGTGAGGTTATATCACATGTACCAAAACCCAAGACTACTCCTGGTATGGCACTTTGATTATACCACCATCCTATCTTATGATTTCCCTCAAGTCCGGGTGTAGGACTTATCTCACCACTCACGCAAAAGAAAAGAAACACATAGGCACATATTTACATTCTTATTTTTGTTTAAGCAAGTTATAGCACAAGATAATTAAATAAATTCAAGTTAGGCTCAACCCTCTTAGGGAATCCCCAGTGAAGTCGCCATTTCCTGTCGCGGTGATTTTCGGAGATCAAACTATTGATTAGCGTTGACTCACTAATTTTATTTCACGACTGAACTTTTAATTTTTCAAAAGAAAAGGGGAACAAGTTCTAAATTACCACATTTTTAAAGATTTAGGGTTCGGGGGTTAGTTACGTTTAGGGAAGGTGTTAGCACCCTAAACGTTCGTAGTACTCTACGAGAACCTCTTGATTTTATTTATTTATTTTGGCTATAACTTGCTTATTTTTTTTTAAAAGGAAAAATGAATTAGAGTAGTGAGAAAAAATTGTTTTTTTATTTTTGATGATTTGGAAGAACAAGGTCCTTTGCCTACGTACCCGTGAGGGATCAAAACCTCGTAGTTCGGGGTAAAAATGACGATTGATTTGTTTTGTATTTTTTATTAGTTTTTTTAAAAAAAGTTTTAAAGATAAAAATAAAAGCCAAATGGTAAAATGAGATTGGTTTGTGTTTTTTTAATTTTTGAAAATGATTTAAATGTTATTAAAATGGATTAATGGTTATTTAAAGAAAATAAAAGAGAAAAATGGGCACTTGATTGAAAATCAAGGTTTGTTTAAGAAAATGTTTTTGATGATTTTTGATTATTTGCATGTTTTTGTTGTTTTTGATAATAACTAACTAAGACTAAAACGTAACAAAAGTTAAATACGAGGAATTTCCGTGGTGACGTTGGATCACCACGAAATCCTTTTGAAAATAAACTATCCTAATATTTTTTGTATTTTTTTGTTTGTAAAGCGAAATAAAATAAAAATAAAAGGCATAAAGCAAAATAAATAGAGTGTGGGTGTCAGTGCATATTCTCATTTATATTTTACATTGTACCTAAATACATTCTAGAATAAAAAAACGGAATAATAAATAAAGATAGAATCGCAAATGCGATAAAATAAAAATGCTAAATATAAACAAAGAAATAAAAATGCATGAAATAAAAGAAAAATAAAAAAATAGAAAAAATGCATGAAATACTATAAGATAAATGTCATGAAATAAAATGCATGAAAATAAAAAAAGGAATTAAAAATGAAAAGCAAGAAATGATAAAGAAAATAAAAAAAGAAATAAGAAAGAAAAGGGGGTGCAGTAGCAGGGGATGGGGGTGCAGAAAGCAGAAAGAAGAGAATCAGAAGAAAAGGAAGAAGAGGGCCGAGTGGGCTTTGGCTTGTGGGTTGTATAAAAACAAAATTCTAGTTTTTTACCCTCATTTCTTCCCCATCTCTCTCTCTCTCTAAGCTTTCCTCTCCCCTCTCTCTTTTTTCTGAAAACGAGAACAGCCTGGCCGGAAGCAAGTTTCCGGCGCGGTGGCTGCCGGCCCAGAGGGCGGCGCCGCCGCGCCGGAAGAGTAAACTTCCTCTTTTTCTAAAAAAAATTCGCTTTTTCTAAACCGTTTTCTCCCTACTTTCTGAAAATCAAACTGGAGTTTAAAAAAGATTTTTCCAAAGCACTAGATCTAAGTTTTAATATCTCACAAAAACCTACCTATTTGAGGACAGTGTTGTTTGCTTTTGGTTCGGCTTTGTTGGTTTTGAGTGGCTGTTTTGCGTGTGTGTTGGTGAGTGGCTGGGCCGGTTTTGTGTGGTTTTTTAGGTAGGTGGCCGCGGCTGGTGATGGCTGGATGCGGGTTTGTGTTAGTGGAGGAGGTTGGCCACGTGTTTGGTGGTTTAGGGTGGATAGGGCCGGTTTGGTGTGGTAGGTTTGGGGGAAGGCGTGAGTTTAGTGTTGGGGAGTGGGGAAAAGAGTGTTTTGTGGCTGGGTCGTGGGTTTTGTTGGGCGTGTGGAGGAGGCCGTAGGTGAATGGTTGTGTGTGTGTGAAGGAGGAGGAGCTGGCTGTGTTGTTATTGTTGGGTGGTGGTAGGTGGCCGAACTTAGGTTAGTGGGAGTGGGGAGGTGATTGTGTGAATAGTGGTTTTGGTTGGGATTTGCTGGAGAGTGTGAGTTCCTGGTAATTGGTTTTTCGTGTAGTGTTTTTTCTGGTGATTCTGTGTAGTGTTTTTTGGTGTGCTCGTGTTTTTGTGATGCTGATTGTGGTGGTGTTTTGTGCTTCTTATCGAATTCTGAAAATTGGCCCCCCTTTTTTGATGCAAAATGTTCCAGTGTTAAATACACTAATTGTCATTACTGACCATAACAATCAATAAAAAACAATTAAGTGACATAATAAATCATTAACAAAAGTCTCCTTTACAAAAGAAAAAAAAGTCAGCTGTAAAAATTAAAAAGGTAACTAAAAAAAAATAAAACATTTAAAAGGAATAAAAATAAAAATAATAATAAAAACAAAATGACGGACCCGGACGAAACTAAAAAAAATGAGGTATTTTAAAATACCTCTCTGTCGAAATTTTGTATGAAAAATTTCGAACTAAAAAGACGAGTAAAAAAGAAATTTTAGGTCAAAAATTAGGGTATGACAAGGAGCAAATACAGATATAGAATCCAATGCTATTTGAGAGTGTGAATATGTATATGAGTTCGGACTTCAAACTCTAAGGTGAATAACATGACATTGCTTCTTCCATATATGAGATAAAGTTGAATCAGATCTCTAACAGCCAAAGCATTTAAGGTCAGTAATTTCATGCTTATATGATTCTATCACTCTCCTTCTTCTCCTCTTGCTTATATGAGTATTAAATAACTACAAAAGCTGATATCTGAACTTGTATTGCAACTTTATGTTTTAAATTGTTTTTTCTTTTCAAACTCTTGGTGATTCAGGGTATGTCAGAATTTTTTTACATGTTATTATTATTGTAAGTTAATTATATGTTTTACGCTATTCATAACAAACCAGATTTTTAAAACTAAGGAATTACTATTTAATGTCAACATAGTGATTCCATTTTTAGTGATGATGATCCGTTTGGGATTTCCCTAAAAAAAAAATATGATCCGTTTGGGATGGGTCATTGCTCTCTCGTGCCTCCTCAAAGTTACTGCTTCATTACTGCGCCGTGGTCAGAGAAATCGTGATGGGGAGGGCGATACTCCCGAGGCTGAGGTAATAATAAACTTTGTGCTTCTATTAATTTGCATGTTAAATACCTATGTGCTTCTGCTTCTACTCATAAACTCAGTGAAGACTCCTACTTTACCCTATAGCCTGATACTACAAGAATTGGTACATGAACATGGCAGAATATGATTATTAAATAGTACAAAACATGATATGTTATTTTGTATTGCAACTTTATATATGTTTTAAATTGTTTTATTTTCAAACTCAGTCTTGGTTTACATTGAGGAAAATGATCGTTTGTAACTTTAAACAATTTTTTTTTTATTTTCTTATCAATACTTTAAAGTACAGTATTTTAAAGAGTAATCCTTTCAAAAAAAATTTAAAGAACAATATTTTGAACATAGAAAATGTTCAAAATTATTTTCTTAGGATTCTTTTTCGGATCAAATCGAAGTGTGAAAATAATTTGATACCATTAATTAGTGTATAATATTTTGTACTTAGAAAACGTTCATATCTATAAAAGAACACCCCTTCAATTTGTTTAAATAATTGATTTTCACGTATTTTTTTTCCTTTGTGATTTTGTCGTATTAATGCGATGTTTGGTTTGTTCTTCGTTTTGGTGAGACATTGTTTTTCTGTCTGTCTCGTTGTGGTGTTCGTGATCGACAAATTAACTCCAATTCAATGTAAATTCAGTCAATGATTTTGACATCTTCATCGTTATAGATCTAGATATATGGGTATTTCGGACACTTTTTTTTGTCATATTTGTAGACTTTGTATTAACCTTAGACATTTTTCCCTTACAAAAAGAGACCTGGTGTTCCAGACACTTTGAGCGAATGGATGCCTTTTTTAGTAGTAAAAAAAAAAGTGCCAGGCTGGCAGCACAAAATCAAAGGTTAATCCAAACATGTATACTTCATTAATGTTCTTTTATTGCTTCACTTTTCTTCAAATCTTTTTAATGTTGTTATTGCACTTCCTGTTTCTTCAGATAGTTCAAAGCAGCGGTTAATTTGACTCTGACCTAGAGATCATATTATATCTTCAAATTCATATTAATTATACCAGAATTCTGTATTAATCATAAAATGACCCAAAAAATAATTTTTAATTACTTGGCCTTAATGCAACACGTGTTAAAATGTCGGTAATAGGAATGACATCAATTTTTTATAATTAAGTAGTAGAATTTTTTAATTATTGCTGTATTTTGTTTATGTTATTCATTCGTATCTCACCTAAATTTTTATGAAGAATCTAATACTTTTTTTTGTTAATAAGTTGAAGAGTGTAGCAGAAAAGACAACGTCAAACAGTACTCAATCAAAGTATGATGTTTTTGTAAGCTTTAGGGGCAAGGACATCCGTGACCACTTTCTCAGCCATTTGGTTAACGCTTTTTCTCAAAAGCAAATACATGCTTTTGTTGATAAGAATCTTAAGACGGGAGATGAAATAGAACCTTCCCTTCATAAAGCAATTGAAGGATCATCCATTTCATTGGTCATATTCTCTGAAAACTATGCTGATTCACATTGGTGTTTAGATGAGCTTGTGAAAATAATTGAGTGCAAAGAAAGACATGGACAGATTGTATTACCTGTTTTCTACAGGGTAGATCCTACAGATGTACGACATCAAAAGAGGAGTTATGAAAATGCTTTTTCTGAACTTGAAAAAAAGTATAATTCGTTCAAGGTGCTGAAATGGAGACATGTTTTGAACACGTCTGCTAATTTGTCTGGAATTACATCATCAAGTTTTCGGTTAGTTCTTTCAACCCATACATTATGAGTGTTTATAGATATCCATTTACATATACCGAAAATATGGATATGCTATCCTCATTTTTTCTTTTTTATTTCTTTGCGTATTTATTGTAAAATAATTACTTTAGTTTAATTCAATTTATGCATTTTTCAATTTAAATTTGAAAAGAACTTTAGATTATCAAGGACAAATTTGTAGGAACAGATATTCAGCTAAAATATAATTAGTTTTACAATTTCATATGACTTTGACATAGTTTAAGATTTAAGTTTGAATTTGAAAAAACCCAAGTTTAGTTGGTATGGTAGTATTGGTTTGATATTCAAGCTTGATGTATTTTCATCTCAAAATCTCAGATTCAATTTTATCCAGGATCAATTTCAGTGGGCTAATTTGACTTTAAAAAAAATTAAAAAGAATTAAATGGTTAAGGGTAATTTTTGTCCAAAAAAGGTCCGACATAAGTTAGTTTCGATTTCCTTTATATTTTTATATTTTTTAAAATGGACCTTTAAGATTTGACAGATTAAGTAGTCTAGGATCAACCTCTGATGCTAGATCCTCCGTTGATATACCTTTTAGATCAAACTTATCAGGTGTGGATTTTACCCCACCAATACCTAGACCAATATATAGTGAAAGATCTTCTAGATCTCCTTCACCAACAGAATCACAAATGATAAGAACCCTTACGTTAGAAGAACCTTTCTTTATAGATAAAGATTGGATTAACGAAGATTTTTATGCTAATTATAATACTAGTAAGAGAGAATGGTATTTCAAAACCTTCTCTAAAGAAGAAACTGCATATTATCGTCAGGAATTTTATAATTATTTAAATCATCACGAATTAAACGTTCTTTTCTTTGCATGGTTTGAACCTTACTGTGAAGAAAATGATATTAAAAATCCTTTTGTTTCTGAGAAAACTTTAGGTATGAATGTTAGATTAAATACCCAATGGAAAACTTCAAAAGGAGAAACCATAACTTCGGTTCATCCTCCTTTAGAAGCTATTAAATTTATTCCTAACAAAGAAACAGTCACTATAGAAGCAGCTCCTTTTAAAGCTGTAGTTAAAAACATTGAGAAACTTGGTGATAAAATAGATATAAACAATATACATTCTCAATTGAATTACACTAACCAAACTTTATATACTATGGCTCAACAGCTTGATAGAATTGAGCTGTCAGCACCACAAAATACTCAAAAGAAAGAAAAAGAACAATATAAATTAAACCCTACTAAACCAATATTTAATTATGATACCCCATCAACCAAAGAATTGCAAAAATTTAGTTTAGGAGAAAATTCTACAACGGATAAAATAGACGAATTAGTTAAAAAACTTAGTGGTTTTAGTATAGGTCAACCTTCAGGTCAACCTTCCTATATTAATGTTCTCTCTTTTGAAGAAGAATATGAAGATATTATAAAATTTGACAATGCTATAAATAAATTAGGAAAACCACAACATAGAACTAGAAATTACTACAATAGACCTTCATTTGCGGATGTGCAATTTGAAGAAAGAGATTTACACATAGGAGTCGGTTATTCAGGTAACGCCTTATACCAATGGAATATAGATGGCGCAGCTGAACAACAGACATTAGATGTTATACAATGTATGACTATGGCTGCTACTGCCCATAAAATGAGAGGAAACGATGATAGACAAGCTAAGGATATGTTAATACAAGGATTTACTGGTATATTAAAAGGATGGTGGGATAATATTGTTAGTGATATAGATAAAGTTGCTATAAATGCAGCAGTTAAAGCCGAAACTAATGAACTAATTTGTACAACTACTTTACTATATATGATAACCAAGTTCTTTGTGGGGGAACCTCTTAAGTTTCAACAAAGAGCCGGAGAACAATTAGCAAACCTTTATTGCCCAACGATGTCAGATTATAGATGGTATAAAAATATGTTTCTTTCAAAATTATGTCTTAGGCAAGATGGTTCTGCTAGTTATTGGAAAGAAAGATTTCTTAGTGGATTACCCAGATTATTTGCTGAAAAAGTAAAAACAAATATTAGGCACGAATTTAATGGAGATATTCCCTATCAAGATTTAACTATAGGGGAATTATCAAATTATGTTATAGAAACAGGAATACAAATTTGTACAGATTACAAATTACAAAATAAAATTAGGAACGAAAAATCAAATAATAGACGAGAATTAGGATCTTTTTGTGAACAATATGGGGCTGCTCCCTTGAGGGCTCCCAGCAACCCTAAGAATAAGAAAAAGAATATTAGTAAAGGAAGAAAAACACCATCGTTATTAAATTAAAAATAAACAAAATTGGAGATAAAAATAATTAACGAATCTTTGCATATAAATTAACAAATATTGAATGATAATTTTTATTTAATATCATTAAACATTTCATAATATTAATAATATAATTGTCATTTTTATAATTAACGCAATGTTATGCTATCAGTATGAACACACAAATCTTTTACCAATTAATACAATTAGATTAGATATTCTCTCCGCTCCTTCTTAGTTTTTAGTTATAAGGTTTTTTTTTAACATGCCGAAAATAATACTTCTCCGGTTCTATTTATAAGAAACAATTGAATTTTTAGATACATTGAATAATTTACGTATCTGGTCTAAAATCTAAATCATATATATAATTTATTCAATGTATCTAAAAAGTCAACTGTTTCTTGTAAAAAGGACTGGATGAAGTAATATAGTAACAAAACCAATTAAAGCACAATACATGCGAATACTAAAACTTTTTAAGTTTTTCTTTGTTTGGGTGTTAACCTTCCGATTAACAGGGAAAATGGGTCTTGGTACTCCAGAATTCAGCTCGTTGCATAAGAGAATTGTTTCACAAAAAAATAATTACGATTCTTCATTTGATAGAAGTTATTAACCATCCGAGTTTAATTGATTAGTTAAAATTTTAAGATTTTCATTTAAGTTTATTTACACATATTAAGAAAACCAATAAATTTTAGGCCTAAATTTTATTACTTTTCATGATATTTTTGTCTTTTTCATATAACATCCTTAACTATTTATTACTTCCTTTGTCTAATTTTAATTGTTACTTTACTACTCCCTCCGGTCCTTAATATAAGAAAGTTTTCAAAAAAAAATTTGGTGTTATTTATAAGAAAATGTCACAACTTTTAAGGTGTAATTATTGCGTAAAAGATTTTTTTACCCCTTATTTAATAGTTGTCTTTTTAATATTAGTGAATGTATTTAATGTTTCACGACTCTCTATAAGGGTATGTTTGTAAAAATATTTAAAAAGTTACAACAATTAATGATTGTATTGGTTTTGATGTTTTTTGATTTTTTTTCTTATAATAAGGAACGGAGGAAGTATTTTTTTATGTGTTTCAAAATAATTGTCACTTAACTACTCAATTAACTATAATTAATTAAAGTGTTTTCATAAATGATGCTAAAGTTACCATTCAAATCAACTCAATAAATCATTTCATTAAGAATCGTGCACAACTAAAACAAATTATTTCATTAAGAATCGTACACAAACTCAACAACTACAATTAAAATGAGACGGAGTATGTATTTCATTTTATCCATTTCTGTTTCTAGGATAAATAGTTAAATGTATTATTGAAAAAGCAATATTATATTGCATTGAACTAGGAAAATAAGGTGATACACACACAATATGCTCATGTAAACGTCTCAATAATACAAACTTACAACAAATAAGGTGAAAGCAGTTCCTACAGTGCCAATAATTTTATTCATTTTTCTGACTTTGATGGATAGGGATGATGTTGAGCTGCTTGCAGAAATCATCACTCGTGTGTTGGAGAAATTGAGTAAGCATCACTCGTGTGTTAAATCAAAAAGATCTGTTGGAATTGACAAACCAATTGCACGTTTGAATTCATTGTTAAAGAAAGAGTCAGAACAGGTCCGTGTTATTGGAATTTGGGGTATGGGCGGTATTGGCAAGACAACTATTGCTAAAGAAATTTTTAACCAAAATCGCTCTGAATATGATGGTTGTTGTTTTTTGGAAAAGGTGAGTGAAATGTTAAAAACACATGGTGGAATTGGATCTTTAAAGGAAAAACTTTTATCTGAACTATTGAAAGAATCTGTGAAGGAATTGTCCAGTGATATTACGAGACGGATTGGCCGCATGAAGGTTCTTATTGTTCTTGATGATGTCAAGGATACAGATCAGCTAGAGATGTTATTTGGAACTCTTGATTGGTTTCGATCCGACAGTAGAATAATTGTCACAACTAGAGATAAGCAAGTACTTGTTACCAATGGAGTTGATAATGATGATCTGTTTGAGGTTGAGAAATTGGACTCTAGTGATGCACTTGCGCTTTTCAATTTGAATGCCTTTAAACAACGTCATCTTGAAATGGAGTACAATGAGCTATCAAAGAGGGTGGTTGAGTATGCAAAAGGAATTCCATTAGTTCTTAAAGTTTTGGCTCATTTACTTCGTGGAAAAGTTAAGGAAGTATGGGAAAGTCAGCTTGATGAACTTAAAAAATTTCCAAGTAAAAAAGTTTATGATGTAATGAGACTCAGTTATGATGATCTCGATCGTTTAGAGCAAAAGTATTTTTTAGATATTGCATGTTTCTTCAATCGGTTGAATTTGAAAGTGGATTACATGAAACATTTATTGAAAGATTGTGATAGTGATAATTCAGTGGCTGCTGGGTTAGAAAGGTTGAAAGATAAAGCTCTCATAACTATTTCTGAAGATAATGTTATATTTATGCATGACATTCTACAAGAAATGGGTCGGGAGGTTGTTCGCCAAGAATCTATTGAAGACCCTGGAAAACGCAGTCAATTATGGGATCCTGATGAAATTTGTGATGTATTGAAAAATGACAAGGTAAACATATATGACATTTTTAGATAACAATAGTCATTTTGGTAAAAAGTATTTTGATTTTCTTTTACATTAATGGCAGGGTACTGATGCTATTAGAAGCATACGTGTAGACTTGTCAGCAATCAGGAAGCTGAAGTTAAGCCCTCGTGTATTTGATAAGATGACCAACCTCCATTTTTTGGATTTTTATTGTCGTTTTGGCTACAATTTGGATCTTTTTCCTCAAGGGCTTGAATCTTTTCCAACTAATCTAAGATATCTTTCTTGGATGTATTACCCTCTAAAATCATTGCCAGAGAAGTTTTCTGCAGAGAATCTTGTTATATTTATCTTGTCATTTAGCCCAGTAGAAAAGCTTTGGTGTGGAGTACAGGTAATTGAATGTGTCTTTCAGATTAAATTTATCTTAATTCAAGGAATTATAAATTAATTACTTAATCTTATATTTGATCCCATCAATTATTTTTGGTAGCAGAATCTAGTTAATTTAAAAGAAGTTACACTACTCCTTTTGTCAAGCCTGAAGGAGTTACCAGACTTTTCAAAAGCCTCAAATCTTAAGGTATTGAATATCTTTGCTTGTAATAGGTTGACAAGCGTCCATCCATCTATTTTCTTTCTTGACAAGCTTGTGCATCTGAAGATAACTCTTTGCAATTCCCTTACAACATTTACCGGCAATTCCAATTTAAGCTCCCACCATTATCTCAAGCTTGGATGTTGCAGACAACTTAGTCAAAGCAAGCTAGAAACCCTGGTTTTATCGGCTGAAATTGAGAGCATACCTTCAAGTATCAAGGATCTTACAAGACTAAGAAAATTAGACATACGACGTTGCCCAAAGCTTGTAGCTCTACCCGAGCTTCCATCATCACTTGAAACTCTACTTGTTGAATGTCGATCACTGAAGACTGTATTGTTTCCATCAACAGTTGCTGAACAATTCAAGGAAAACAAGAAAAGGATTGAGTTCTGGAACTGCTTCAAATTGGATGAAGGTTCTCTCATAAATATTGGCTTGAATGTTCAAATCAATTTAGTGAAGTTAGCATGTCACAATCTATCGACACCGGAACATGATGATTATGTTAAAAGTTTTGATGATTACAAAGTTATGTTGATAGGTTATAATAACGACTATAACTTTGGTTATGATCAAGGAGGAGTGTATGTGTATCCTGGAAGTAGTGTTCCAGATTGGTTGGAGTACAAGACAACAAAGGATGATATGATTGTTGATCTCTCTCCACCTCATCTTTCCCCTTTGTTGGGTTTTGTTTTTTGCTTCATCCTTGCTGAGGCTGATTGTGACATAATTGAAATGAGCATCACTACACCTGATGTTGAGGCTGACGGTGAAAAGGATGGTGTCGATTTATACATAGATGTGAAAAGTTTCGGTACTGAATCAGATTGTGTGTGTATGATTTACAACCAACCACTTTCTCGGTACCTAACTAAAATAGCAAGAAATCGGACGAGAGGGTTTAACATCAACGTTACAGCAACGTCTGCAATACCCAACTTTGATGAAAAGGAGGAACAAAGACAAGAGGTGAAGTTAAAAGGGTTTGGCATCAGCCCCATATACCCCTCAACATATCAAAAACTCATTCAACAAATGGAAGAGGAACAAAGGAAATAAAAGAAAAATAAATAGTTTATTGTACTGATTACTGAAGGTGCGACAAGTGTGACAAAAGCTGGCAAAGGAATGAAGGAGGGCGATAAAAGCCTTAAATGTAGAGAGCAATTTTATGTTTCTATTGTGTCATTGTTTACTGTGTTGAAATAATAGATAGATCCACCTTATGTGGCAATCCACTCCTTCTACTCTCCATGTGGCCATAATTTAATTTATGCTTAAATGTATTTACCCCTCTTATTTTGGTTTAATTTGGATTTTCTCCCTCTATTTTAAAACTAGGCATTTTACCTCCTCCTATTTTAAATTTTTTAGGATTTTTGCCCCCGCTACTACATTTGATTTTCGTTTATGTGGCAGTGCAGATGTGACATATATTATATTATGTTATTATGCAGAAAATGAGCGAAAATGAGTGAAACCAGAAAATAATATAATATATTCCACATCAGCACTGCGATATCAGCGAAAATGAACTCAAATGTGGTGGACGAATTTGACACAATGTTAAAGACTAATGAGATATATATTAGAACATTAAGGACTACTTATTATTTTCAAGTAAGAGAGAATAATTTGAGGGACAATATTGGTTGTTCACTCTTTATTTGGTTGTCTTTCTATTATATTTTTCTCTCTTTATTTAACTAGTAAGAATTTTATTCAACTACAAGTAAAAATTAACAACATAAGCTCATATATGATGCAATGTCTTCATTTGATTTATTTTGTCACAGAAGCCTTTAATCTAGAAGTGTTGGATATCCATTTTTGTGGTCAGTTGACTAGTGTCCATCAATCTATTTTTTATCTAGAAATCAAATTCTCTGTGACAACATCTAAAATTCTCTGTGACATCAGAGAAAATGACAGAACCGGATTTACGATACACACAAGTCAATGTATTGCCTACATTGTTTGGATGTCAAAGTAAGCTTTGAAATCCTACATTTAGGATGTTGTTCCATTGAAAGTTTTCCTTCTTGTTTTAAGAATTCGATAAGACTACAATATCTAGACATTAGATATTGCCATAAACTGCAAACTCTACCAGAGCTTCCTCAATCTCTTGAAATTCTACTTGCGCAAGGAGAACAGGAAAAGGGTTGTGTTTGCGAATTTCTTGAAATTGGATGAACATTCTCCCTTGAATACTGTGTTTAATACGCAAATAAACATTATGAAATTTGCATACCAACATGTATCAACTTCAGAACACCATTTTCATAATAAGTTTAATGATTATAACGATCACATTGACTCTTATCAAGCTCTTTACGTGTATCCAGGGAGCAGTGTTCCAAAGTGGTTTAAGTATAAGATAACAATGGATTTTGTAGTCATTGATCTATCTTCTTCTACACCGTGTTCCCCTTTGCTTGGCTTCATTTTCGACTTTGTACTTGGTGGGAACCGGTTAATTGTTGGCATGTTGAAATTTAACATCACGATCTGTGATGTTGATTGGAAAGGTAAAGAGGAGGACCATTTTGAACTCTACATATATTCGCCATCTGCCAATATTGAATCTGATCATGTTTTTCTGATATATGATCAACAATGTTCTTGCTACCTAAATAGCAAAGCCAAAGATATGACAAGGTTTAATATCAACGTAACAACAAGTTTATCATCCATGCATTCTCAAAGTTATTCAGACATATGCATTGTGCTAAAAGGGTTGGGTGTTAACATAATAGACACTTCAGCGTATCACAATTTCAATCAGATTATGAGATTGCCTGATTCTACTCAAAATATTTCAAGCGGAATTGAGATGTGACTATTATCGTGTAAAATATATTTTACATTGTTGTCATTCTGTGTTTCTTTCCCGAGCTTTACTATCTCGGACCTAAGTATTCACGGTATATAAGCACTAAGTAGTTCTTACTTAGAATTCATTTGAGTTTGAGTTTTTTGTATGAACGCAATCAGACATTGTTGATAATATGTTCCGGCGGATCATTTTGGACTCAAATTACCAACGTTGGAACATGGACTAACTGATCTTCATTCAGTGGTTCAAACCACTTACTTGTGCTTAATGCGTGATTGTCCATATTCACGCAATCACACATCGTAGCTGATATCTACCATTGGATCAAGAATAGAAGGCTCATCTTCAGACTCTGTATTATCGTTATGGACTCGATTTACCAAAGATAGATCTTGGACCATCTTATCTTGATTTCGTGGTCCAGATCATGTGATTGTTATCTAGTTTGGATTATCATTATGGACTCCATTTATTAAAGTTAGAGCATGGTCTATCCGATCTTGATTCAAAGTTCTAGACTCCAGATCACGTGATTGGGTTTAATGTGTGATTTCTTGACCACAAGTAAACCGAAACTTACTTAGAGTGCGTTGCTTTTATCTTTTAATTTACCCAAACAAAGTCTTAAAAGTAATTTGCCAACTACAAAACAAACATACACATTTCTTCGCCCTTTTCCTCCTAAATTTTTATTCCCTCCAAAACTCTCGAAAGGAAAAAACCGAAACAAAACATAGGAATCTATGATATCTTTTTTGGAGGTCAAGTCTATCTATCTCTATGTTTCTCTACCATGATTTTCCAAAAGAAAGATCCATTTCAAGCTTTGGTACATTCTATGTAGAAAGTGACTTGCTCATGAAACTTCATATTTACAATTACACCAAATTCATAGTTAAGGAAGTGCACTCACGTGACAAGAATATTTTTTTTGTTCGAACACGAAGTCACAAATACAACATAAAACTCACACCCATAACTCCGAGGTCTCGGGTTGGAACACAAGTAAAGATGTCCAACCTAAAAATATCAGTATTGTCGGTTAAGCTAAACTTTACAAACTCATGGCAAGAATATAATAGTGCTAATTGAGTTTTGTGTTAATTTTGATGAAATTTTTCTCTCAATGATTTTTCTTTCAAAAATATTTTGTGGGAATTAGCCCCATTCGCCGCCATATCCAACAATGGATTTGGTTCCTTTCGGTGTGTGTAGTTTCGTAGTGACAAAAATGATTTGAATGAATTTACTATGTAAAATTGGTTTTGCTTATAAGTGAGTTGTATGAAGTGATTAATGTTTAGTTAGATTCACCAAAAAGTGAATTGAACAATAAATTTTAGTACAAAAATGATGTTTTGAGTCAAAAGTTATAAATCCTAGCTTCAAGTTATAATCAATTTTAAAGGCAAAATCAATTCCTGTCAACATCACCCAAACATGTCAAAATAAATAGAAAATTGATCTGCTCTATCTCTCTAAATGAAGAAAGGAAAAATGATTACAAAATCTAAAAAAATGTCAAGGTTAATTAAGAGAGAGATAGAGAGAAATTGATGGAGAGTTTTAATTGAGAGAATTCAAGTTCATTCAACCACCATTATTAAATTTTATTAATAAACTTAAAGGAAAGTGCATGTCACATGTTCATGCAAATTTTGTTGTTGTTGATGATACACATTCATACAGATATTTCCAGCATGTGTACTGTTTGGCAAGTCAACTTTTGCCACTGCTATTTTATACTTTAATAATGCTCTGCTGGAGGGTGAATGTGTATGAGTTCACACTTTTAAATGCAAGGTCAATGACATTCATATAAGAGAAAGTTGAATCAGATCTCTAGCAGCTAAAGCATTGAAGGTCAGTAATTGCTTTTTTATGGCTATGACCATTAATTTTAATTTCTTGTGATCTTTCCATTTCATTTATTTTCTGTTTTGTTTCAAGGTTCTAGAGACAAAGAAAGATTGTTCAGAGTGCACTTGTTCCAATTCAATGGCATATTTGTCTTCTGGAGCCTCTCAAACAATATCTGCTGTAAATACTCTGATTATCAATTTCAAATTTGTGTTATAAACTAATGCTCAAACTTTTAGATTTATCAACAGGACAGTATGTAATTATGGTTTTTAGTTCTATATTTGTTGAGATTGTTAGAGCTGTAAAGTAAGACCAAAACTTTTTTGTGACCTTCTTCCATATATTCAATGTCCTGCACACTTTTATGCAGAAATCATTGTATAAACCTAAAGATTTACTGTGCAGAAATTAGAGTAAACTGTCATTTTGGTCCTTAATGTAAGAATTGGGACTTCAAAACTTCGTCACACATGTAGCTCAGAGGGATTATGACCAGTAAACTTTTTGAGTTGTAAAAACTTAGAATTGCCTCTGATTCTGCCTCTGTTGATTTTCATTTCCTCAGAAGCAATACAGGCATTATGGAAGTAAGGCATTTCCAGATGGAGTTTTTGCTAGAACATCAAACTCGGATATGCGGCCATTATGGGACTTCGGTATAAATAATGTATGTGAAATATGTGCTGCTACTCAATCATTTATAACATTAGTCTTTACCTTCAATCCTTCACTTACTAAAATATTGCTAGATAAAATCATAATCCAATCGTCCTATGAAATACCAAATATTTTTTTGTTTCTTGTTGAATTTGGTTAATTGGAGTTTCATTTTGGACCAAGAAACTGATATGTGAGTTTGTATTGCAACTTTATGTATTGACATACCAAATACTACTCCCTCCGTCCCTTTTTATAGGAGTAGTTTACAAAAAAGTTTTGTCTCTAAATATAAGAATATATACAAATTCCTAGATGCATTGATTACTTTTTTTCCAAATATACCCCTTATTAATACTATCAATTTGTCTTGGTATATGAGAAGTTAACATTAAACATATATTTAATTAAGGGTAGTCTAGTAATAGTCACACACATTTGAGACAACTTTATTACTCCAACAACTTTTCTTAATACCCGTTATTTTTGTAAACTATTCCTATAAAAAGGGACGGAGGGAGTATGAGATTTGGTACATGAACATGTCAGAATATGATTATTACATAACTACAAAAGCTGATTTTAGCTCTAAATTATTTCAAACTCAGTCTCGATTTACATTGAGGAAAATTATTTTCTTTTAACTTCTAACAGTTTCTTTATTTATTTTTTATCTATTTTTAACCATTATGTTTAATTTGTTTTAGAAATTTGAAATTATGCATTGCGATGATAATGCAGATCAGATTGAATTGTGAAAATAATTTGATACCATTAATTAGAATAGCCTGTTTCTTATCAATACTTTATAGTATCATATTTTAATCTTAGAAAATGTCCATGTCTATAAAATAAGAAGTGGCAGAATGAAGTCAAAGGAATGTATATTTGTTAAATTAGTCCTGCTAATTCTATAGGTTGATAATTGGCATCTCCTTCATTGGTTTTATTTTCTTGCTTTACTTCTTTTTAACGTTGTTTTTTGCATTTCCTGTTTCTTCAGAGAGTTTCAAAGCACCAGTTAAACTTGTGGACTATTGCAAGAGTTAAGAAGAAAGAAATGGTCAATAAAACGGTGGCAAAGGTGATTGTTGAAGCTTGTATTATATCTTCTGACTAACTAATGTTACCAGAATTCTATGTTAATCATAAAATGTCACCAAAACAAACACTTTTAACTACCTGACCTTAATGTAACCCCTGTTAAAATGTTGGTAATAGGAATCACATCACTTTTTGATAGTTAAGTAGTAGCATTTTTTACTTATTAAAAAAAAAGTAGTATCAATTTTTAAATGTCGTTGTATTTTGTTTAGGTTATAGAGATATCACCTAAACTTTTATGAAGAATCTAATACTTTTTTTTTGTTTATAAGGTGATGGGTGCAGCAGAAAAGGCAATGTCAAACAATGCTCCCGAATCAAAGTATGATGTTTTTGTAAGCTTTAGGGGAGAGGACATCCGCCACGGCTTTCTCGGTCATTTGGCTAAGGCTTTTTCTCAAAAGCAAATAAATGCCTTTGTTGATGACAAACTTAAGAGGGGAGATGACATATCACATTCACTTTTTGAAGCAATTGAAGGATCGTTCATTTCATTGATCATATTCTCAGAAAACTATGCTTCTTCACGTTGGTGTTTAGAAGAACTTGTGAAAATAATTGATTGCAAAGAGAAATGTGGACAGATTGTAATACCTGTTTTCTACGGGGTAGATCCTACTGATGTACGACATCAAAAGAAGAGTTATGAAAATGCACTTGTAGGGCATGAAAACAAATATATTTTGTCAAAGGTTCAGAAATGGAGACAAGCTTTGGAAAAATCTGCTAATTTGTCAGGAATTAAGTCATTAGATTTTCGGTTAGTTTTTTCCTCTCCATAAATTTTCAATATTTTCTAGTAGCTATATATTTACTTGTTCCATATATAGATAATAGGTATGCATGCCGGCATAAGCTCATTTGCTTGAATAGAAAAAAGACATAACCTTTATTTTCTCTATTTAACTAGAGTGCATGCATATTAATTATATGTTTACATCCTTAAGTTGTTAGTTGTTAATTTGCTACAACCTTTTTGTGCTGGGATTAATATGAATCTAAGTATTTTGAGGGATTAATCTTTGATTCCCGATCGGAGATACTTTGCATTCACCAAAACAAAAATGGCGTGATTGTGATTATTATGGTTTTAATTTGGACCAATATGGTCTATAATAATTTTTGTTGGAAGGTGATTGCTCTTTAGGCACCTAGTGATTTCTCACAAGCATCTACCCAACGACAGTTAATTACCGTTCAAACCACTTTTTAAATCGGTAAATAGTAGTGATCTAAAAAGTTATTTGAACGGTAATCAACTACCATTCGTCACTTTTGAGGTGCCTAAAGAGCACTGACACTTAAATTTAATGTGTGTCTAGTGTTTGACACGTGTCGGTCTCCGACACCTACACAACACATATGGTTACATTTAATCACTTCTATTTTCTTAAATTATTACCGGTGTCAATGTCATGTTTGATATCTATATCAGTGCTTCTTAGGCCATTAATATTCATATGTCTTTCTCTTTTGTTGTATAGGAATGATGCTGAGCTACTTGAAGAAATCATCAATCTTGTGTTGAAGAGGTTGAGTAAGTATCCTATTAACACAAAAGGATTTATTGGAATTGCCAAACCAATTGCACATTTAGAATCATTGTTACGTCAAAAGTCAAAAAAGGTTCGTGTCATTGGAATTTGGGGTATGGGAGGTATTGGCAAGACAACTATTGCTGAAGAAGTTTTTAACCGAAGTTGCTCTGAATATGAAGGTTGTTGTTTTTTGGCAAAGGTGAGTGACGAATTAGGAAGGCATGGAATAGCATTTTTTAAAAAAGAGCTATTTTCTACACTATTAGCAGAAGATTTGAAAATCGATTCACCAAATGGGTTGTCTAATAATATTCAGAGAAGGATTGGCCGTATGAAGGTTCTTATTGTTCTTGATGATGTTAAGGAAGAAGATCAACTAGAGATTTTATTTGGAACTCTTGATTGGCTTCGATCTGATAGTAGAATAATTGTAACAACTAGAGACAAGCATGTACTTATTACTAATGAAGTTGATGATATATATGAAGTTGGGGTACTGAATTATAACGAAGCACTTGAGCTTTTCAATTTGAACGCCTTTAAACAAAGTCATCTTGAAAGGGAGTACTATGAGCTATCAAAGAAGGTTATCGATTATGCAAAAGGAATTCCATTAGTTCTTAAAGTTTTGGCTCATCTGCTTCGTGGAAAAGATAAGGAAGTATGGGAAAGTCAGCTTGACAAACTTAAAAGACTGCCAAGTAAAAAAGTTCATGATGTAATGAGACTCAGTTATGATGATCTTGATCGTTTAGAGAGAAAGTATTTTTTAGATATTGCATGTTTCTTCAACGGGTTGAGATTGAAAGTGGATTACATGAAACTTTTATTGAAAGATTTTGAAAGTGATAATGCAGTGGCTGTTGGGTTAGAAAGGTTGAAAGATAAAGCTCTTATAACTATTTCTGAAGATAATGTTATATCTATGCATGACATTCTACAAGAAATGGGTCGGGAGGTTGTTCGCCAAGAATCTAGTGAAGACCCTAGAAAATGCAGTCGGTTATCAGATCCTGATATTATCTATGATGTATTGAAAAATGACAAGGTAAAAAAAATTTGGAAATTTCAGATAACATTTGTTTCTTTGGTTAAAAAATATTTTGATTTTCTTTTACATTAATGACAGGTTACTGATGCTATTAGAAGCATAAGTCTAGACTTGTCAGCAATAAGGAACCTGAAGTTAAGCCCCAATGTATTTGATAAGATGACCAACCTGCAATTTTTGGATTTTCATGGTGGAAACAATCAAGAATGTTCAGATCTTTTTCCTCAAGGGCTTCAATCTTTTCCAACTGATCTAAGATATCTTCATTGGATGCACTACCCTCTAAAATCATTGCCAGAGAAGTTTTCTGCAGAGAATCTTGTTATATTTGACTTGTCATTTAGCCAAGTAGAAAAGCTTTGGTGTGGAGTGAAGGTAATTGAATATGTATCTTCCAGATTAAATTTGTCTTAATTCAAGGAATTTAAAATTAATTACTTAAGCTTTTGTTTGATGTTGCCTTATTTTCTTTGGCAGGATCTAGTTAGTTTAAAAGAATTTAGACTCTTTGATTCACGATCCCTGATGGAGTTGCCAGACCTTTCAAAAGCTACAAATCTTAAAGTATTGAATATCACACAAGCTCCTTTATTGAACAACGTCGATCCATCTATTTTATCTCTTGACAATCTTGTCGAATTGGATCTAACTTGTTGTGATAATAATTTAAGCTTCCTCTTTTATCACCAACTGAAGAAATTCAAAAAACTAAGGACATTCTCAGAGATAGCATATAACTTTCCAGGACAAGATCAAACTAAGAGTTGGATCAATGAACTGCCATTATCTTTTGGATCTCAAAGCATGCTAGAAACCCTGATTTTAAAAGGCTGTAGAATTGAGAGCATACCTTCAAGCATAAAAAATCTTACTAGACTAAGACATATAAACCTGACTTTTTGCATCAAGCTTCTGACTCTACCAGAGCTTCCTTCATCACTTGAAACTCTATTTGCTGAATGTGAATCACTGAAGACTGTATGGTTCCCTTTAACAGCTTATGAACAGTTCAAGGAAAACAAGAAAAGGATTCTGTTATGGAATTGTTTGAACCTGGATAAACGTTCTCTCATAAATATTGGGTTGAATATTCAAATCAATATAATGAAGTTTGCATATCAACATTTATCGACACTGGAACATAACTGTGTTGAAAGTAAAGTTGATTACAAATATAAGTTTGGTTCTTATCAAGCATTGTATGTGTATCCTGGTAGTAGTGTTCCAGAGTGGGTGGAGTACAAAACAACAAAGGATGACATGATTGTTGATCTCTCTCCAAATCATCTCTCCCCTTTGTTGGGCTTTGTTTTTTGCTTCATCCTTGTTGAGGACTACCAACAATGTGAAAAAATTGAATTCAACATCACTACAATTGATGACAAGGATGACAATGAAAAGGATGGTGTCAATATTTACATGACTAGGACACCTCTCGGTATTGCATCTGATCATGTGTGCATGATACACGACCAACAATGTTCTCGGTACCTAACTAGAGTAGCAAAGAATCAGACAAGGTTTAAAATCAAGGTTACAGCAAGGACAGATACGAGTCTAAAGCTTAGAGAAAGACCAGAGGTGGAGTTAAAAGGGTTTGGCATAAGCCCAATAAGCAACTCAACATATCATAATCTCATTCAACAAATGGAATTGTTTGATTATATTAACAAATGGAATAGGACTGTGCTTAGTATCATCCTATGTATTTCCTTCCTACAGTTGAAGATGAAGAATTTGATCTAGACACAAGTCTATAGTATGATGCAAGTAGACACAGTTAACAGTTGAGTTACCAACATTACTTTCTATCATTTTAGTTTTAATACTTACACCTATTAAGTTCTTAAAAACACAACCATAAGTAATTAATTGACGTCTCACATACACTTTTCGATACTATTATGAACGGAATGGATACTTGACTGGTTCATTCGTTTTCTAGTAAATTTAATCAGTCAGTGCTTTATTGAACAATGATCTTTATTTATTTATTTATGAATTCCTCTTGATGGTGAAGTACACTTGAGGTGATAAAATTTATTAAATTACTATGAGTGCATTAAACTATGCTCTTTGTTTTTTGTTCTGCAGTTGATGAATGGTTGTGGCATTTCCAATATTTGAGGCAGGAGAAAAAGTGTAGCACAAGGGGATTGCAGAAATAAAGGTATGAAACTCAGCTTACTGAGTTTTCTTTATATGCAACTGAATGGAAATTAATCTATTTATAACAAACAAATGTTTCTTGATTTTTCCTTCTAGGTTGAAAATGAAGCTGTAGGACAAGACTTCAGATGTAATTGGAAGTTGTAGGTTATCTCTGGTTTTCTTGTTTAACTAAGAACTTCTATGATTGATTTTATTTGTAACACATAAAGTGTAAGTTCATTTAATTAACAAAAATAAGATTTGTTGAATTCTTCATAAGTAGATTTTTTTTAAGGAGACACCAATGTGTGGTTGGTTTGTGGTAAGGGACTCAGATACTTCAGGGATTCAATGTCTTGCTCTTGTGCATATAGCGAAAACCTAGGTGGTACGGGGAAACTCACCTTGTTGCCCAACATTCTAATTCTTAAGATTCATAAATCTATAGATGGATATATTTATATATGCCATTTGTCATAGGTGAGATTTAGATAGTAAATAAGTCCCTTCTTTTCGTCATCATTGTTCTCTTTATTTTTGTTGATGAAGATATCCACGAAAGATATTGCAAATATTCTCGTTTTGTACCTGAAGTTTCTTGTAAATTTGACAATTTAAATCTCTTTTACTTATATACGAAAACAACCAAGCTTTAATTATCCCATTAATGTCGTCAGCTTCAAAATGCCCTCTGAGAGTGTTCAAACACATGAGCTGAGCGTGACCACTGAGCCATATCAGAATAGTATAAGCAAGCTAGCTGTAGACAGTTGTTCACAGCTGTTAAGTTCACTGGCAGTTGCCAGTTACCTCCAAGAGAGGAACCTGCTATAGCAGGTTACCACTTGCTACTATAAATGCAGTGGTGTAACAGAATTGTAACAGAATTTTCAGATGAATGAAATACACTGATTCACAATATTCTCTCTAGTTTTAATATGGTATCACAGAGCTAGGTTACGATTCATGGCAGATCTCACGCCTCCGCCACCACCTCCGCCGCCGTCTCCGACGGTTCCTACTCCTGTTTCGCCGTCACAAACGGTGGCGCAACCTCCTGCTTCATCTTCGTTGCATTTTTCGTTGAAGATTAGCGATAAGCTTGGAGAAGACAACTTCCATCTCTGGCGACAACAGATCGAACCTTATATCAATGCTCACAATCTCACACACTTCGTCGTGTGTCCAGAAATTCTGATTCAATTCCTCACCGACGACGATCGTCGTTCTGGAAAGCACAATCTATCTCACACACTTCGTCGTGTGTCCAGAAATTCCGATTCAATTCCTCACCGATGACGATCGTCGTTCTGGAAAGCACAATATAGAGTATCTTTCATGGCGCCAACACGATCAGATGTTACTTTCGTGGCTTCAATCTACGTTATCGAAGGAGATTTTGGCGCATGTCCTTGGTGCGAGCTTCGCCTATGAACTTTGGGATAAAATCTTTGCTTACTTTCAGAAGCAGACACGTGCGAAGGCTCGTCATCTTTGCTTCGAACTTCATTCTTGTTCGTTGGAGAACTCTTCAATTAAGGAGTATCTTCTTCGTATTCGTACAATTGCTGATTCTCTTGCCTCCATAGGAGATCCAGTTCCAATGAATCAACACATTGATGTAATTTTGGAAGGTTTACCCTCGGATTATGCTCCTGTTATATCTGTTGTTGAGAGCAAATTTGAGCTTATGGACATTGATGAGGTTGAAGCTCTCTTACTAGCTCATGAACTTCGTCTTGATAAGTTTAAGAAGAAGACAATTTCTGATGCTGCTTCATTGAACCTTACTCACTGATAAGTGCCTAAAAGTTGTTATCTTTTGATACATTTTAAGGCACTTATGTTACTTGTTTTACAAGTTACCTTAGGATAAGAGCATATTTGTGTTAAAAATGCAATATTTGTGATCCTAAGTCTTACCCCATGTTATTATGCAGGAAATACATGCTTGGACCTGATTGGAGCAAAGAAAATGAAGTTTTTCTCAAGCCATCGCTACAAGCGCCAGAAGCCACGCTAGAAGCGAGGATAGGCATGGATTTCCATGAAGCCATCGCTTGAAGCGCCAGAAGCCTCGCTAGAAGCGAGCCTAGGCAGGGATTTTCAAGAGTTCATCGCTTGAAGCGATGAACTGGACGCTAGAAGCGAGCCTAGGCAGGGAATTTTAAGCTTCCATCGCTAGTAGCGACAGACCTTGTCGCTACAGCGACCAAAGGGTGGTTTAATGCTCAAGGATGACGTGGAGCTCTCCCATTGGCCAGAAAGTTTTCCTCGCTACAGCGACAGGCTGGTCGCTTGTAGCGAGCGTGCAATATCTCAGAATTATAAAAGCATTTGAAGCTCATTTTTTCATGGAGTTAGTTTTTTATCAGATTTTACAACTTCCAGAGCTTTAAATATTTGATTTCTAAGAGAGAGAATAGGCATAGAAGGAGGCAAACTTCAAATAGCAAAAGGATTTGAATTGAAGATTACATTAAGAAGCTTTGAGAAATCAAGCCTTAACATATCTTCATCTTCCTTTCTTGTTTTGCAATAGTTATCATGACAATGATCAACTAATCTCCTTTGTTGGGATTAATAGGTAATCAATCACTCTATGTTGTAAACTTTTGATTTATTAAATATATGATTCTAGCAATTTTATATACCATTGAATTTGTTCTTGCTTTTCACTCTTATATTTGATTTAAATGATGTTGGAAAATACTTTTGAATCTAGGTTTAGAATGATATTCTATCAAGATAAGAAATTCTAGAAATGGGATTTGGTTTTGTTAATTACATTAAGTATTGGATCGTAATGCTTTTGAATCGTTTAATAGATTGAGAAATCATCGATTAAACGATACGATTGATCTCACGACGTCATTTGGGAAATCAATGACGTTGTCGAGCAATACGTGATAATGTCATATATAAGAAAAAGCTAGAATCCGTATTTATGATCAATCGAATACAAACGATGTTTGATTGATGAACGTTAATCCTAACACCTTTTTATGTCCTATTACTCTACGTTTTATTTATTACGTTTTTAATGTTGAGTAGTGTAGTAATGAAAAAAGGTTAAACCCTAACTTAAGACGATAATCGACGTTGAACGGTTTATGATATCACGATAATCCCTGTGGAACGATATAAAACGTATACTTACTTTTGTACATTAACAAAATGGCGCCGTTGCCGGGGATTAACGCTTAGATATTATAATCATTGCAGCGTTAATTATTGTCTTAAGCAATTTTGCACAAAATTCTTTTATGTATATAACTATTATTCCTTATCCATCTTGTTTGCTAATTCTTTTTGGTCAGATTGTTGAAACCGTATATGCGAGGTCAAGTATCGGATGACCAACTGCTTTTTGATTCTGAGATAGAGAGAACAGCTCGAAGAAACAATAGCAAGAATCGGAAAAAGAAGCAGCAAGCAAAGAAAAAGCAACAAGAGGAAACTTCTGTTTCAAGTCCTTCATCTAGTCTAATTCCAAGCCAAGAGATACCAATGGCTGCTACAGGAGATCCAGGAGGTTCAGGCGGACGTGGGATGCCATGTCACAATAGCCCACGCCGTATGGCCCAATTGGGGAAAACGCCACGGACGACCAAGCAAACCGAGATGAAAACCGGGATCCTTCAAATATTATATGCTAATCCTTTCTCAGGATTGGACCATGAGAATCCGTTCCAACATCTCACAAAATTTTACGAGATCGCCGGTACACTTGGAGAGACGGAGAACAATGAGGAGGCTATATTCATGAGGATGTTTCCTCATTCTTTGATTGGCAAGGCCAAGGAGTGGTATTTGGATCAGCCACCAACGGTAATGACAAATTGGAACACTCTTGAGGAGAAATTCCTTGAGAGATTTTTCCCTCAAAATCGTTTCATGGAGGCGAAGACAACTATTGCTGTTTTCTCACAAGGTTCTAGTGAGACGTTATGTGAAGCATGGGAGCGTTTCAAGTCGATGCTTAGAAGATGCCCTAATCATGGATTCGATGATTTGACACAAATACATCTTTTCCAGAACGGGATGCAACAACAATCCAAGTTATTGCTTGATGCTGCTGCTGGTGGTTCTTTAATGGCCAAGAGCGCCGAGGATGCTGTTGCTATCATAGAGAGAATGGCATTGAATGATCACCAGGCTCACCATAATAGAAACCAAGGCCAAAGGAAAGCGGGAATCCTAGATTTGGGGACGAATGATGCAATCCTAGCTCAAAACAAATTGCTAACGCAACAAGTGGAGGAGTTGACAAGAAAGATGGCCAACCTTCCTCAACAAATGAAGGATATTCAAAACGAACAAAGGAGACAACACCAAGTCGCATCATGCGAACTTTGTTCGGGAGATCACCCCACCGGATTTTGTCCGCCACCCACCGAAGAGGTAAGCTATGTTGGAAATCAACCAAGGCCTCAACAGTTTCAAAACCAATACCAAGGTCATACAAACAACTTCCCAAGAGGGAACAATCCAAACTATGGCCAAGGTTGGAGGCAAGAAGCTGGGCAACAAAACCGACAACCTTACCAAAACTACAATCAATACCAACCTCCGCAACAAAACCGAAACCAAAACACCGACGAAACTCTTAACCAATTCATGCAAATGTCAATGGCTAACCAAAAGAACACTGATGCCTCCATCAAAAACCTGGAAACACAAGTGGGCCAGTTGGCACAACAATTAGCTCAAGCAACCCAGCAAGGCGGAACCTTTACCGCCAACACATAAACCAACCCAAAAGATCATGCATCATCATCAAAATGACAATTAAGTCATTTTGATGAAGAAGTCCTTGCATCAAAAGACAATGAAAATTGCAAGGCGATTGCTACTCAGAGTGGGAAGGTAATTGGTAGAGGTATAGGGGACAACCTTGAAGTTGAGAGAAGAGTTGTTGAGAATGAGGAGAAAGATGATGATGAAGGAAATGAGGAGGAAACAGGAGGAGTACATATTGAGGATGAAGTCGAAAAAAATAAGGATGTAGTTGAAAATGAAAACATAGTGTGGAAGAAGGATGTGGTGAAGGAGAAGGGCAAGAATCAAGAAGTAGTGAAGAATGCGCCAACACCACATCTACCGTATCCAACTACACCAGCCAGAAAGGAGAAAGAAAGGCAGTTTGCTAGGTTCCTTGACATATTCAAACGTTTGCAAATCAACATACCGTTCTCGGAAGCCCTAGAGCAAATGCCAACTTATGCCAAGTTTATGAAAGAGATTCTCTCCAAGAAGAGGAGGTATAATGAAGAAGAAACAATTCAGCTAGATGCTAATTGTAGCGCAATCATCCAGAGAACATTGCCAAGGAAGGAGAGAGATCCGGGCAAAGTTACACTACCGGTGTCCATTGGCAATGTTAATGTCGGCAAGGCACTCATTGATTTAGGCTCAAGTATCAACCTAATCCCACTATCCGTTGTCAAAAGGATTGGTGATTTGGTTGTGAAAAGAACTAACTTGACCTTGCAATTGGCCGACAAATCCTACACTCGTCCGTTGGGAATTGCTGAAGACGTGTTGGTGAAAGTCGACAAGTTCTTGTTCCCCATCGACTTTGTAGTGATGGACATACCTGAAGATGATGATGTGCCGCTAATTCTTGGGAGAACGTTCATGCAAACGGCAAGGATGATGATTGATCTTGACGGAGGCTTAATGAAAGTCCGTATGAACGATGAAGAAGTCAATTTCAACATCAACGAAGCGATGAAGTATCCTAGTGATAAAGGTGCTTGCTTCAAGATGGATGCAACGGAAGAATTGATTGTTGATACGAGAAACCAGCTGCATCACTTGACACATCTTGAAAGAGTATTGACAAACGCACTTAGTATCATAGGAGAAGAAGATGAGAAGGAGCTTGAAGAGTGTTTGAAGGAGCTCGATTCGTTGAAGGAAATTCCTCCTCACAAAGCCAAAATTAAGGAATTGACGAATGAAGCTAAAGTTGAAGAAGTGAAGCCGGAGATGAAGATCTTGCCCTCACATTTGAAGTATGTATTTCTTGATCAAGAGGGTACCAAACCGGTAATCATTAGTAGCTCCTTGTCAAACCATGAAGAAACAAAATTGGTAGAAGTTTTGAAGTCCAACAAGGAAGCAATAGGCTGGACACTATCCTACTTAAAAGGGATAAGTCCATCCTATTGCATGCATAAGATCATGATGGAAGAGGATTATAAGCATGTAGCACAACCTCAAAGACGGCTAAACCCAAACATGAAAGAAGTAGTCCGGAAGGAAGTGGTTAAACTACTTGAAGCCGACATGATATATCCGATCTCGGATAGCACTTGGGTTAGTCCGGTTCAAGTTGTCCCTAAGAAGGGAGGTATGACGGTAATCACGAACGAGAAGAATGAGCTCATACCGACAAGAACCGTCACCGGTTGGAGGATGTGTATCGATTACCAGAGGCTTAACAAGGCTACAAGGAAGGATCATTTTCCTATACCATTTATGGATCAAATGCTAGAGAGACTGTCAGGACAAGCTTTTTACAGTTTCCTTGACGGATATTCGGGTTACAATCAGATTTCGGTGAATCCAGACGATCACGAGAAGACCGCCTTTACTTGTCCTTTTGGAGTATTTGCATATCGACGCATGCCGTTCGGATTATGTAACGCTCCAGCAACATTTCAACGATGCATGCAAGCCATCTTTGTAGACTTGATAGAGAAAAGCATTGAAGTGTTTATGGACGACTTCTCAGTTTTCGGGTCATCATATGATTTATGCTTGAAGAATCTGGACACGGTTCTGAAACGGTGCAAGGAAACCAACTTGGTGCTCAATTGGGAGAAGTGTCACTTCATGGTAACCGAGGGTATAGTCCTTGGTCACAAGATCTCCTCCAAGGGTATTGAAGTTGATAAAGCTAAGATTGATGTGATAGGAAAGCTTCCACCACCAGTCAACGTCAAAGGAATCCGAAGTTTCCTAGGCCATGCCGGGTTCTATCGGAGATTCATCAAAGACTTCTCAAAAATTGCAAAGCCATTGAGCAATTTGCTCAACAAAGATAAGTCTTTTGATTTTGATATTGATTGTTTAAATGCTTTTGATAGTTTAAAGGATAGCTTAACATCCGCACCCATAATCACCGCACCAAATTGGAACTATGATTTTGAACTAATGTGCGATGCAAGTGATTATGCGGTAGGCGCGGTGTTAGGTCAACGCAAAAACAAAATTTTTCATGCTATACACTATGCAAGTAAAGTTTTAAATGACGCACAAGTCAATTATGCTACCACTGAAAAAGAATTACTTGCTATTGTGTTCGCATTAGAAAAATTTCGTTCATATCTCATAGGTTCAAAGATTGTTATCTGGACTGACCATGCAGCTATCAAGTACTTAATCACCAAACCCGACTCAAAGCCGAGACTCATCCGTTGGATGTTGCTACTCCAAGAGTTTGATTTGGAGATTAAGGACAAAAAGGGGACTGAGAACCTAGTGGCTGATCATCTGTCAAGATTGGTGAACGATGAGATAACAAAGAATGAGAGGGATATTCTTGAAGAGTTCCCGGATGAGAAGTTGCTTATGGTGCAAGAAAGACCATGGTTTGCTGACATGGCCAATTACAAAGCAACGGGGTTCATACCGGAGGATTACACATGGCAAATGAAGAAGAGGTTGATGAGAGACGCAACTCAATTCATTTGGGATGACCCGTACCTCTTCAAGATTGGAGCAGACCACTTGTTAAGGAGATGTTTTGCAAGAGAAGAAGCCAAGGACATCATGTGGCATTGTCACAATTCGCCATATGGTGGGCATTATAGCGGTGAAAGAACTGGAGCAAAAGTTCTTCAAGCAGGCTTTTATTGGCCCACTTTGTTCAAAGACGCATACGCGCATGTGAAGGAATGCGAGAGTTGCCAGAAAACTGGAGGGATTTCAAAAAGGAATGAAATGCCTCTTCAAAGTATCCTTGAAGTCGAAGTCTTTGACTGTTGGGGTATTGACTTTGTGGGGCCGTTTCCATCCTCCATGTCTAATGAGTACATTTTGGTGGTTGTTGATTATGTGTCAAAGTGGGTAGAAGCAATAGCATCCCCAAAGGCCGATAGTAAGACGGTGGTCAAGTTTCTGAAAAGGAACATCTTTTCCCGATTTGGAACTCCAAGATTGCTTATAAGTGATGGAGGTTCTCACTTCTGCAATCAACAATTGGCAAAAGCACTTGAGCACTATGGAGTCAAGCACAAGGTAGCTTCACCATACCATCCACAGACCAACGGTCAAGCCGAGGTATTCAACCGTGAAATCAAACGGATACTTGAGAAGACCGTGTCATCATCAAGGAAGGATTGGTCGATGAAACTGGATGAAGCATTGTGGGCCTATAGGACCGCATACAAAGCTCCTACGGGTTTCACACCATTCCAGTTGGTGTATGGGAAAACATGCCACTTGCCGGTCGAGTTGGAGCACAAAGCGTTTTGGGCGCTAAAGTTTTTGAACTTTGATCAAGAGCAAGCGGGGGAGAAGAGAAAGCTTCAGATGAATGAGCTCGAAGAAATGCGTGACCAAGCTTATCAGTCAAGCAAGCTTTATAAGGAAAAGGTCAAACAGTATCATGACAAGAAGATCATGAAGAAGGAATTCAGGCCCGGTCAAATGGTGTTGCTGTTCAATGCAAGGCTAAGGCTATTTCCGGGTAAATTGAAGTCTAAATGGTCCGGTCCGTTCATGATCAAGGAGGTCAAACCTTATGGAGCTGTGGAGCTAGAAGATCCTGTCACTAAGTCAACATGGACAGTGAATGGACAGAGGCTGAAGCCATATTTTGGAGGTGAAGTTGTTCGGCACACGACGACGATTTCACTCATCAATTCCTAAGCAAAAGTGAATCAGGCGTCGATCTAATGACGTTAAACAAGAGCTTGTTGGGAGGCACCCCAATTTTGTAAGTATGTTGCATTTTAAGTTTTATTTTAGTTCTATACAGCTATTTATGCATGTAGGGATAGTGGCAAGAACTCAAAATTTTATTTTTCTGTTTCCTGTCATGGTCGCTACAGTGACAGATCTCATCGCTGTAGCGATGAACTTTACACTACGTCGCTGTAGCGACGTACGTTCGCTTGTAGCGATGACTTCCAAACTTTGCGCTGTAGCGCCACATCAACGCTTGTAGCGATGGGCTTACACCTGTCGCTGTAGCGACAGGTCGCGCGCTTGTAGCGACCGTAGCAGAAAACTGCCATTTAAGTTTCCCAGGCCACTAGTAACTTTTCCCCTACCTCCCAACCACCTTATTAATTGCACTAGCCGTTTTTCTTACCTATTTTCGAATACCATTTCATCAGTAACATTCCCATTCCAGTTTTATTTTCCTTCTGCAATTTCGCTTTATACTTCTGCAATTTTCTGCAATTTCTTGCAATTTGATTCTCTGTACCTTTGCTATAAAGCTCAATCTCCAAATCAGGTATGTTTTCGTAACTTTCTGTCCATGTTTGTAGCTTTTTACATGTTTGAATGTGCCTGCATGCGTTTTTTTGACATTAGGGTTTTAGGGTTTTCAAATTTTGAACTTAGGATAAGCCTTTTTTCTATACCCATGTTAATCAGTAGTTAAAGCTATAGCAAATGAACTAGAATCACTCCATAAACTTGTCTTTCATCCTCTTGTTCATTCAAATCGTATTTTGAAAAACCTAAATGTAAAAATTCAAAATAAATTTAGGGTTTTTGATGATGAGGAAGTTTAAGTGATTTTTATTCATTTATATTAGCTTTAGGGTTATTTTCGCATGCCACAAGTAGGTTAGAATCAAGAAAAATCACAATTTTTGAAAAGGGTCATCCCTCGCTAGGCAGCGCTTGTAGCGCAGGCAGCCAGAAAATTCTGGGCTCGCTCGCTACAAGCGACCAACCTGTCGCTGTAGCGACGAGACCCAGATGCAGTTTTATTTTTCTTTTGATCTGATGCTGACTTGAATCCTACCTATTTTTTGTCTGTTTAATCTTTGTGTAGGAATGGCACCAAAATCTTCATCGAAGAGATCACGTAATGTTGAAGGTTCATCATCTAGACCTAGATCAAACCCTCAACCACATGATGCAAGCCGCTTCTTAAGCTTAAGGAACCAAGAGCGGTATGAGGAGCTTAAAACAAGGAGGATATGGTCCGAGAAACAGTTCCAGATTTCGGAGGAAGGAGAATATGGAGGAATTGCACACATGCTTAACAAGAGAAAATGAGGAATATTGTGCACTCCTCCACGGAAGATTAATTACGATGTCGTGCGGGAGTTTTATGCTAACGCGATTCCAGCAGACCCATCGGATGACTTCACCTGGACAACATTTGTCCGAGGCCGTACTATCATGTTTCATAGGGATGCAATCAGCGAATACTTAGGTAATCCCCTGGACCTCACTTTCCCGGATGACCTAATTGATTATAAGCGGTTGTGTGCTTATCATGAGCATCAAAGAGCGGGGAACTGGGATCATGATCTAATTGCACGAGAAATCTTCCAAGACGGAAGAACTTATGATGTGAGCAAGGCTTTGGGTAAGCCTTTTAGAGCATTCAGGGACCATATGACCACACCTGCTCAGGTAATACTTACCCTCATCCTTTATAATATAAGGCCAAAGTCTCACACTTCATCCACTACCTTGGATATCACACCCCTATTCCTCTATATCCTTAGCAACCGTCAGGTTGACGTTGCTAGGATTATAGCTAATGAGATGAGAGTTGTGGCAGAGAGTGGTATCCTGCCCCCAGGCAAACCTAAATGCCCATTGACCTTCCCTGGTTTGATAATGGGATTGTGTAGAAAGGCTAGGATACACATGCCTACACAAGTGGATGAAGAGATAAAAAAAATCCTATTGATGACAGGTACATCAATAGGTATTGCTCCACCCCCTCACCTACTGCCCCACCTTCTTCCTCTGCCGGACCTTCCACATCAGCTGGACCTTCTACAGTACCACCCCCAGCACCACAGGATCCTAGCCACCCTCAGGCCCCAACCTATCCACCATTGGATTTCTCTAGTTGGGACCCATCTCTAGTTGGCTCATTTCTTATGGCGCAGAATGCGTCTAATCATCGTGCTCTCACGACGATTCAGAGTCACTTGCACGAGAGCGGCTACAGTAATTGGACTCCAGCCTTTTTCTCCGAGCATATTGCTTGGCCTGGGGACAGGCCTTTCTTTTCTGGAGGGGCAGGAGCAGATGCTGGTGATGATGATGCTGCTGCAGATGATGGTGATGATGATGCTGATGTTGATGATGACCATGGCGATGACTCCTCGGAGGCTACTCGGAGCATTGACCATCAGGCTGCAGACTTGATGGATTCAGACGACATGGATTCAGATTGATCTTGATGCAAGCTGCAGATTTTTGTTCTATCACTTCTTTCGTTTTATTTATTATGCTTTGTACTTTATAACATTTTTCATGCTTTGTACTTTATTTTGGTTATGCTTTTGTACCATGGATGATGTTATTTTGGTTTATGTTATTTATTTTGGTTATTATATGTTTAGTGTATTTTATGCTTTATTTATGCTTTGTTATTTATTTTTGGTAAAATTTTTTTGAATTATCCCAACAATTTGGAAAGAAAGATGAAAGATTCAAAAGCCAGTGCTTGAGATTAGAATCAGTTGAGTGATAATGATAGAATGAGTGTTAAAGCGCGCAGCTAAGGTACTCGTTTTCTTGTTTTTCTAGGTATATTCTTGAATGTGAATAAGTTCTTTACACACAAGTTTAATCTATTCAGTTTTACGCAAGCATATGTTTAGTTTTGAACCAATTTAGAACTAGCCAAAATGTGAGGAATCCTCAACCATTGTATATATATGCAGGAGACCAACATTTCATGTTTAACTCAGTTATTTTATGTTAAATCTATTGTTGTTTTAATTTGTATAAAAGCATTGAAATGATCAAGGCATTTTTTTTGAAATTGAGTGAAATACTTGACCAAATAAACCTACCCTGTGAGAAGTGTGAGTATCTGTAAACCCCTCTGAGCCTATTGAATCAGAATCGTTAGCCATGAACTGTCAATTTTCATAAGCTCAATTGCTTATTTAAATTGCCGGAGTTTGTAAAAAAAATTCAGTTCATAGTCACTACAAGAAAACAGCAAAATAGCGTCGAATTTTAGCGTCGGCCCCCGACACCGACGCTACTAGCGTCTGATTAGAGTCGGCCTAACCCACTCTACTTCAATTTCTAGTTTTCCTTTATTTTTAAAAAGATTTAGAGTCGGCCTAGCCGAGGCTAAAGGTTAGGGGACCCACGTATGACATTTTAGACCATATTTAGAGTCGGCCTGTCTGACTCTATTATTTTAATTGATAAAAATTTAATATAATAAAATTATTATTCCTCTTTTTTTTGCTCAAATGGGACCCACATAATGTTTAGATTAGATATAGAGTCGGCTAAGCCGAC
>WNNG01000591.1:0-120678 GCA_018208015.1 Medicago ruthenica | reverse complement strand
TACTATACGGTCAGAACAGCTCTTTGCAACAGTTGTCTCCTTGACCAAAACATTCTCCCTGTTTTAAGGAAACAATTCAAATTCCATTCCTCTGTTTTCTGTGTTACGCACACAATGTCAGGAAGGAATTAAATGCTGGGCATAACTTCTATTGCAACGACTCTTTGATGATATTTGACTCTTCTCAACAGCTCTTTAATTCTCTATAAAGGATTGAAGGATTGAAGAAGAAGAACAAGACTCATTGACTGAAAACGTAACACTCTGTTTTGTGAAACAAAGTTCTGCCAAATCTGAAAGTCATCAAAACAACTTAGAAATTCTTACAAACTTCTTATCTTAGAATTTCTTAAGTATAGAGTCTTAAATATGTGTTGTATTTTGTGAACACCACTGATAGTATATCAAGTGTTCAACTGAAACTTATTTCTTTTGTAAAAACTGTTTGATTCAAAGTCTTAGACTGTGTGTCTGAGCAAAGAAGTCTCTTACTTTGTGTTTGAGCATAGAAAGTCTCTTACTTAGTGTTTGAGCAATTGGAAGTCTCTTACTTTGTGTTTGAGCATATGAAGTCTCTTGCTTTGTGCTTGAGCAATTGTAATCTTTGTGATTATAGTGGAAAATCTCTTGTTAGTAACAAGGGGACTGGACTACTTCCGGTTGTGGAAGGAACCAGGATAAACTGCTGTGTCTCTCTCTCTCTCTCATTTACTTTATACCCGCTGCAAACAACTCTGAAAATAGTTTCAGAATCTGATCAACATCTGATTATGAACTAAACATAGTTTTTGAGAAAGAAAAGAAAAAGCCAACACAATTCAACCCCCTTCTTGTGTTTTTCTCACCTTCAGTGACTGAGACTTAATGGGAAGTAATTTGAAGAGACCCTGCTACAGCTTCTCTCTAACAAAATGGCAGTCTATCTCTAGGTGTTTTGTTCTTTCATGGAACACAGGGTTTCCTGCTATGTGAATGACGCTTTGATTGTCACAAGACAAAACTGGTAACTTGTGGCATGTCACTTTCAAATCCTGAAGATGGTAGATAAGCCATTGCAATTCACAACTAGCAAAAGAAAGGGCTCTATATTCTGCTTCAGATGAACTTCTGGCAACTGTGTGTTGTTTCTTTGCTCTCCATGAAATCAGAGAAAAACCAAGAAAAAACAATATCCTGAGGTTGATCTTCTAGAATCAACACATCCTGCCCAATCTGCATCTGTGAACCCAAGTAGTTGTAAAGTGGAATCTCTTCTGAAAAGCAATCCTTGACCAGGTGTACCTTTGAGGTATTTAACCACCCTGCAAGCTGTGTCATAGTGAGTAATGGTTGGAGCAGTTAAGAATTGACTCAATTGTTGAGTTATGAACGCTATATCAGGTCTGGTAGTAGTAAGGTACAAGAGTTTTCTCACAAGTCTTATGTAGCTTAGTATGTCCTCAAAAGGCTTTGAAGTATCATGATGTAATTTGACAGAAGGATCAAGAGGTGTTGGAACAGGTTTGGCACCAAGCAACCCAGTATCATGCAAGAGATCAAGACAATATTTTCTTTGGCAAATACTGATTCCAATTGTGGAATGAGCTACTTCTATGCCTAATAAATATTTGAGCTTTCCAAGATCCTTGATCTTAAACTCTGCATTAAGTGCTCCTTTAATTCTATTATCTCAATCATGGAATCTCCTGTCAAGATGACATCATCCACATAAATAAGGAGAGCAGTAAAGGTGGAATCAGTATGCAAAGTGAAAAGAGAATGATATGAGGTAGATTGCTTGTAACCTTGATTGAGTAAGAATCCTGTCAATTTTTCATACCACTTTCTACTGGCCTGTTTCAAACCATAAAGGGATTTTAACAACTTGCAAACCTGATTTGGCTTGGGACTAATAACACCTTGTGGAACTGACATATAAACTTCTTCAGTCAAATCTCCATGCAGGAAAGCATTGTTTACATCTAGTTGATTTAAGTGCCATGAATTGATAGATGCTAAAGCAATGAGAGTTCTGACAGTGGTTATTTTAGCTACAGGTGAAAAAGTATCAAAGAAATCAAGTCCTTCAACTTGATTGTACTCTTTGGCTACCAGTCGAGCCTTGTATCTTTCTATAGTCCCATCTGATTTGTGCTTTATCTTATAAAGTCATTTACTTCTTATAGGTTTGATATTTGGTGGAGTGTCCACAAAAATCCATGTCTTGTTTTGCTTTAATGCACTCAGTTCAGATTCCATGGCTTTCACCCAACAATCTTGATTGCTTGCTTCTTAGTAACTACTAGGTTCTGAAGCATTTGTAATTGCCAAAGCAAACTTCTGGTGGGATTCAGAAACATTGTTGAGTGAATGAAAATGTTTAATGGGATAGAGTATACCTGAAGATGCTTGCTTGACTGATTCTTTTGAAAGATTGCACACATAGTCAGATAAGTGTTTGGGTTTCTGTATATGTCTGGTGGACTTTCTAAGGACAATATCTTGAGATTCAGGTAAGACAGGATGAGGTAGTTGCAGATTATTGTCATCGGTAGCAGTAACTTGTATCTCAGGTTCATAATTAGGGTCTAGCTCTTTATGTATGTTAGACTCATGGCTAGTAGGTGTCTGTGTAGGTGGTGATGGGAGCTCAGTAGTAGGAGTGATGGGATGATTGGAGTAGTATTGCCATTGAAAGGGTTGATTAGGGTTAGAGTAAGGAAGAATATGTTCATGATAGGTTACATTTCTAGAAGAAAAAATAGTTCTATTGTTCAGATCAAATAATATGGCACCTTTGACACCTTGCTTGTAACCTAAGAAAACAGACTTCTTAGCTCTAGGATCCAGTTTAGTTCTATGATTATGTAAAGTTGAAGCATAACAAAGACAACCAAAAACCTTAAAATCATTGAGATTAGGATGGTGACCATATCTAAGAAAATAAGGAGATTTGTTTTGCAATAGAGGAGTGGGAATACGATTGATGATGTATATAGCATGTAGAACAAAATAAGACCAAAATTGTTTAGGTAATTTGGACTGGAAGAGCAAGGCTCTGGCAACATTCAATATGTGCTGATGTTTTCTTTCAACCCTCCCATTTTGCCGGGGAGTTTCCACACAACTTGTTTGATGTTTTATGCCCTTAGAAGAATAAAAATCAGGCATAAGAAATTCAGGACCATTATCAGTCCTTACAATTTTAACTTTGCAAGCAAACTGGTTCTCTATCATAAGAATGAAATTTTGAACAGATTTTTGAACGTCAGATTTGGTTTTACAAAGCATGATCCAAGTAAAATGACTATAGTCATTTAAAGCTGTGATGAAATACTTATGACCATGAATTGACTGAGTAGAAACAGGACCCCATATATCAAAATGAATCAATTCATAACAATGACTAGCTTTATTCATACTGAGCTGAAAAGGTAATTTCTTATGTCTAATGACAAATATCACACACTGAATTTTCATCAATTTTTATACAAGGAAAAGATTGCTGCATACTAAGCAGACTATGGTTGGATAGGTGTCCTAGTCTAAAGTGCCATAAGGCTGCTTGAGGTAAAGGAGAGTTATGTAGGCTGGCTTGAGATGAAGCTATAACAGGTTGAGGTTGTGGAGAGGCTTGTGTGGCAAGAAAGTACAATCATTCAATCAAATCAGTCGAACCAATCATCTTCAAGCTCCTCCTTTCCTGTATCAAACATTTATCATTATCAAAAGAAACTATGCAACCATTATCAACACATAGTTTTGGCACAGAAAGCAGATTAAGATTGAATTCTGCCACATGTAAAACATTCTTAGCAACTAGTCCTGGTAAAAATTGTACAGTGTCTGAGTACTTAGCTATAGCCATATTGCCATTGGGTAACTTGATATGAACAGGTGTAATAGGGTTATATGAATCAAAATTATTGACACAAGAGCATATGTGATCACTGTCACCAGAATCAACTATCCAGGATCCAATATTGGAGTGATTCAGAGAGTAAGAAACTCTGGATATATCTGAAGTCACATGATTTGTGACATGATTCACCTTGCTAGAAGAACCTTGCTGAGTCTGTAACAGGTTGACAAGGTGATCATATTGCTCTTTGGTAAAGCCAAAAGAGTCATTGCCTTTGCAGCTCTTTGAATCTTCCAAATCCTCCCTTTCTTCATTTATCTCAAGAGAATAATTATTAACCATAGCAAGACTTTTACCAAAATGTGGAGGAAAACATGTTTCCTATAGCAAGTTTCCACAGTGTGGCCATTTATCCCACAAAAGGAACAAACACGTTTATTGCCAGGTGTGAATGAAGAACTGCCACTGTAACCACCAGTACCACGCCCTCTTCCTTGAGATTTACCCACTGAATTGATGAAAATCTTGGAATCATCTACAGGAAGAGAAATTTTGAACTGACGTTCATGTTGCATTACCATTGAAAAAATCTTGTTCAATGTTGGTAATGGATTCATCAGCAAAATCTGTGAACGTACAAGATCAAAAGAATCGTTAAGACCAGTAAGAAAACGAATGGAACGTGTGATTTCATGCTGATGCTTTGCATTCTTCACACCAGTAACACACATACAACGATGTGGATAAGCACAAATGGGAGTAGGAAGATAAGCTTCAAGTTCTTCCCATAAAACCTTCAATGCGGTAAAGAATTCTGAAACAGAGCGTGAATCTTGCTTCAACCCAAAAATCTCACACTGCAGTTCAGAAATGCGAATGAAATCACCTTAAGAAAAGCGTTCTTTGAGCTCGTTCCATACGTCCATAGCATTTTCCAGAAAAATGATGCTTTGAGCAATTGAATCTTCTACATAATTCATGATCCAAGAGTGTACAAGCATGTTACAATGATTCCACGCCTTGAAGCTAGGATAAAATTCCGTTGGAACTGGAATTGATCCATCCACAAAATCAAATTTGTTCTTTCCTCCTAAGGCTCTTCGCATTGAACGCGCCCATGAATGATAATTGGAATTGCTAAGAACTGGAGTAATTGCGACGGAAGAAGGTCCATCAGAAGGATGAACATAGTAAACATTCCCAGGTTGTAGAGACGGATCGAGAATCGGTGGAACAACGCCACTACTAGTAGCGCCACCGTTAGCAGCGATGTGGACAGTACGTGCCATCGGAGAAGAAGAGCAAAACAGAAAACAAAACGAAAAGAAAATGAAACGATGTGCAGCAGAGCTCAGAAGAGCTCTGATACCATCATAAACTTCACCATTTCCATGGTGAAAACAGAAAAATGCAGAAGCTAGAAGGAAGAAGAAGGAGAGAAAATGTGAGAAAATCTAAGATTCATTCAATTGAATTGAGTTAGTTACAAGGAAGCTATATATAGTACAACAGAACTCTAACAAACTGTAACTAACTCTAACAAACTATAACTAACTTCTATCTAAGGTAAGAATCTCCTAGAGCTAGTACATGGTAAGGAAACTTGAGATGCAAGCTAAGACTCTGACTCAGAACCTAACTGGTTCAGAAGCTGAACCTCAGACTCTGGTTCAGAAGCTGAACCTCAGACTCTGGATCATATAGTTTAACACTTCTCCCAAGTAAAAATCCTCAAACGCTACCTCCAATCCACCCTTTTAACACCCCAACATGTTGTACATTTCTCTACTACCGACACACTATAATCTTCTATGCTAACTCAAATAAACGTATAAATGTAAGACAAAGAGGACCACCTCCAGCCAAGGATCATATTAAAATAATGTACTTTCCCCATTATCCACCACTCTTGACAAACTATCATCAAACCAACTACCGATATTTAATCCAACCACATCGATGCGTGACTACCTCCATCTTTAAAATATGAGAGTTATTTAACATAGATTCGAATTAAACTAGTAAATAATTTTTTTAATGATAAATGTTAATATGTTAATTGTTATGTTAGTTTTTTCTTCTTGTAGGACTTGAATAATGGACCTCCAACTCCTTAACTCTTAGCTCAAATTAGTTGAAGTACCCACCCTCCTATAATAAACAAATTAATATCAATTGATCAATGAATAATCGCGATAATAATGTATGTTAAAAAAAATACGGCTCATTATTTTTTTTATGGTAAAGGAATATTATGTAGTGTTTTTTATTTATATAGATAATTTCAATTTCTAAACTAATAATTAATTGATCACTTCATCTTAAATTTCAAATCTAAAATATGGTGCATCAAATATTGCTAATATTGTAACTTTAAAAAAATAATTGTTTTTTTAATACAAAATTTATATTTATTAATTAGTGTGTTCAAGATGATGATCCAAGTATCTCTGAAACTGAAAGAGTCACTCTTGCTCATTCTTCTCTTATAAGTATCCCTGGTTATATTCTCCAAACAACTTGCATTCATATTTCTGTTTGTGATGAGGCAGAACACATATGTAGAAGCTTTATCTAGGGTAGCACTCATGACAAGTTTGAAGGTGTCTTGGTTTTCATTGTCTTCACATCATTAGCCAAGTATGTATTATGAAGTTAACTTGGTCTATAAATTGGCCATCTTAATAAACTTTTGGTGATTTTTTTTTTGTATGTAGTACTCTTGCAAGGAACAAGAGTACTCTAGAGAACCACCATTGTGCCACTCCTATTTGGTGAGGTATCTCTGAGGTTTGGTCTCATATGGAGGTCAACATTTCTTGGATTATCAACAATGGTCAAACTACTAGATTTTGGCTAAACCCATGGATGCATGACCATGATCTCCTTAAGGATAGAGTTTCCTAATCTATACCTATTTATGAATCTAACTTCTATGGTGCTTCTTATGTACGTGCTGGTAATTGAAATTGGTACAAGCTTTAGTCCCTCCTCCCTTCAGATGTTTGTGTTTCAATTGTCGATATTAAGCCTCCACCAACATGTCTTGACGATGTCCCTAGTTAGTCGCATGCTAGTAACGGTGATTCTTCAATCAAATCAACCTACACCTACCTCTCCACTGAGTTTCATACTGCTAATATGCATGGTTCTATTGTTTTCTTTGGCTTAGAATTGACATGAGCCTAAAAAATTGATGCTTTCTTATGGAAAATGTGTCATGGGAGGCTTCTTAAAAATTGACATGGTTCTATTTTTTCTTGTGGTGATTTTCTTGCCAATTTGCACCATGCTAATAGTTTCTCTTGAACTATGCCTGATACTCCTTCCGACCCTTTGAAGTTGCATATTCATTGATGTTTTAGAATATAATAAACCCGTCTTGCTCTTTACTTTTTTTTCGTCCATCCTATTTCTATAAAAATAAAAACACGATCCATGTATATAAAGTTTGGGATAATAATCATTTTAGTTTCTGAATGTATAATGAATAATTATAATAGTTTTTTAATATATCAAAATTTTAAAATAGTTTCTGATTATGCACTTCGTTAGTCAAAATAATCAATTGACATTAAAATAATTTCTCAATGCTGACATTAGCTTTTTTCATACAAAGACTGATATGACAGTATGTAAATACTTATATAAATTGATATGATAATAAATAAGTATATTAAAAAACTAATATGATAATATTAACGAAATATTTTAAAGTAAATAACTATTTTGATTAACATGTTACATAATCAAAGACTATTTACGCTATTCGATTCTAAAATTACTGTTACCTCGTGAAGTCTGTTACAAACACGTTTATATGATTATATACTATCTTATAAATTATATTATTTAGTACTGTACTTGTCTTTGTCCCCCAGTTCAAGAGAATCAGGACGAAACGTGAGTTAAAAACGAGTTGCACGATGCGACTTGGCATCATCATCATATGATAATCAAAGCACGTGAGTGCACAAGTGGCTGACTGAAACAATCCACGAGTGCAAGTTCTTCTCTTTGCCACTGTGTATATTAGGCAAAGCAGATTACAAAACCAACTATGACACGTTCACATACATTATAAATACATTTTTTTGGTGGAATATTTCAACATTTTAAAAATGACTAAAATTGACGACACACCAATGAAGTCTAGTGTGTAGTTTCAAATCTCATCCTAATTCAATGAATGTGAGAAATTTTTTTTTTCTGGCCATATTGGCCAAAAAAATGATTTTTTTACCCCCTTTAAAAAATATTTACCAAAATGACTCACTTTCATTTTTTGTGATTTTTTTTTGTCGTTTAATGCCATTACCGTCATTTCGATTGGCGGTAATGGCCATTTTTTCAAAGGGAGGGCGCAGGCATAGCTGCAGGTGTGCAGGCTAGGCTTTTTTTTTTTATAATTTTTTCAGCCCATTACCGCCAATTGGGCCGGCGGTAATGGCTTTTCCCTTTTTTTTTTCGTTTTATTATTCCCCCACCCCTATAAATACCCCACACCACCCCTTTCATCCAAATTAACTCAAATTTTTTCATACATTTTTCTCGCTTCAATTCCACATTATGTCTGACTCTGCTTCAGATACAATTTCTCCTGCTTCTCCTCCTCCTCCTCCTCCTCCTTTCCCTTTAAGATTGGTCACTGTTAAATTTGATCAATATATACTATCGTAGTTTGGTAATAAAATAAAAAAACCAAAAATATAAAAAAATAAATATAGATTTAAAAAAATAATTACAACATTTAGACGATGCTATTTTTTTCTTCTAAACCAGTTACCCCAATGTAAATTATGACTTCCCGTAGCACAAAATTTATTTTTTTGAGTTCGTACGGGTCGTTGGGGTTGCTGTTGGTCTTCCTCTTCCTCTTCCACTTCCTCGTCGTTTATTTCAGCTTCATTTGTTTTCAAATTCGCCTCATTTTGCACTTGTGGTGGGACAGAGTTTGTCCAAATATCATTTACAAAATCGTCGTCGTTAAACCCCGCAGCCAGTGTTTCTATGGGATTGGTTTGTGTTTGTGGCCATTGTGGGGTGTAGTTTGTTTCTGGATAATTTACAATAGTTGGAGAGGTTGGTAGGTTGAAAAAGGAGTATTCAGGATAACTGATGTGGGGTGTGTTTTGGGTTGGAATAAAGTCATCGATGGAATAGTTTGATGTTCGGGAGCTTTCTCCATGATGACTCTGTTGGGAGTAGCTAGGATATGGTATTGGGGAGTGTTGCGGGAACTGGTTTGTGGATTGTGGTGGGGATTGGTAGGTCTGGCTGTAGTTGTAGTCGGTGGATGGGTTGAAGTTTGGGTCAAAGTAAGTGGGTGTAGGTGTAATGAATTGGTTAAAGGATGGAGGGGTATCTGACCAGATGTTTGCATCTGGCACAAATGAGGGGTTTGGTGGTGTTTGATAGGTTGCTGGTGCTGCGGGATATTCCGACGACAGTTGTTGTAAAATTCTGGAACATTCTTCCATTGGGTTTCGCAACAGTGCTTCTCTAGAAATCCACAGATGATCTCTAAAAAAGGTCCAATACCATTCAAAATATTGACGGTTTGGATAAACCAAATGGTTATATTTAACTCCATCAAGTGCTAATTGAAGACGATTGTTCCAATTTTGTATTTGAAACTGAAATTGATCTCCCCACGAGCCTTTTATTTTTTTATTCGCCAAAGATATAATGTGGAAATGTGTCATATCTTCTGGCACGGCGGGTGGAAGTTGGGGTAAGCCAAATTGTAGTCTGACTTTATCTGTATGATGCCTTTCGACTATCTCAAAACAGATGAGATACGTGTTTGCAGACCATATCTGACTTTCCTCTTCGTTGTTGTAATGGAAGTGGAGATAGGGCCTCCAGCAAAACTGTTTAAAAAGAGGAATGTTAGTATTCTAATGTTGCTTAAAAAGTAATCCCGACAATAAAAAGTTAAGTTTCATACCTGATCGTATGTCATATTGTCGATTTTTGAACGTGTTGAAAGGAGATTATGCCGAGGATTTTCCATAAATTTACTCCCACGTTCTAGCCATCTAGTTAATATTATTAAAATTAGATAATTAATATACCTGATAAATGAATTTAAAAATTAATAAGATAATATATTTATTTAACTTACATGGTTGCCAAAGGAGGTTGTCTTTCAGCTTGTGGTGGGTTCTTTGGCACGGGAGATATGCATGACATTCTTGACCAAGCCCATGCCTGTAGGAGTATTGTGCACCCAGTTGTGTCACTAACGCCATTTATTGCGGCGTCACACATAGCTCTGTAAAGCGTGGCCAAACAAGCAGAACCCCAACTGTACTGTCCAATCTCATGTGGTGATTTATTCAACAATGGCAACCATTTTATATGTACAAGGTTACAAGAAAAATTAGGCATTAAACGAGTGCCTATCAAGTATAAAACATATGCTCTAAACAGGTGCTGAACTGTGGGGGGACCTACTTCCCCATTACCTACAATATAAGATTCTAACCAACTTAATCTTATTTGCACACCGTCACGCCTTTTTTAATTAGGCATTGCTCCTAAAATTTCTCCAACTAATTCCCATTTTACGGTCATAGGTCCGGTAACTGGTGCACCGTTAACCTTTAAACCAAGGAGCATATGAACGTCTTCTAACGTTATTGTACACTCGCCTGAAGGAAAAAGGAATGTGTGTGTCTCTGGCCTCCATTGTTCTAATAAAGCGGTTATTAGACGATTATCGACCCTGTATTTATTAATCTTAGTAACCTCCCATAAACCAGCTACCTTTAACATATCGACAATGGACGACGACACGACGAATTCCACTATATGACAGCGATTCCGAATATAATGTTTTTCCTCGTCCTACAATAAAAAATTAACGAACGATTAATCATCCACATTTGAGAGTTTTAATCGATTTTGTGAACTATATACTGTTTGAAATAAATAAATTAACGAACTTAACGGAAAAAATTAACAGATAAAATTAATAAAATAAACTTACATTTAGTGTTTCTGAAATATGACAGGATCTATGTTGGTTGCCTAGATGAAGGAATTGTTCCATCTTGCATTGGTTTTAAAACAACGACAACTTAGAAAAAATTATAGTGAACGAAAAATATGAAGGAAGTTCGAATGTTTTGTGTAAAGATAGAACGTATAATCCTTCAATTTATACTGAAAAAATAAATGAAAGAAGATGCATTCACCTATGTATTGTTCACTCACGGATTAAAGCATGCCTTTCATTTCTGCACCGTCCAAGTCCCATCATGCATCATTCTAATGCACTGTAGCACGTGGAATGAAGATTCATACCGCCAAATGGACTGGCGGTAATGAATGGGCCAATTAAATGTTGCCACGTGGCATTGGTCTTGCAAGGCTTTTGTTTTTTCAATTTTACATCGTCCGCGTGTACATTTCCATTTGTTTTTTGCCTGCTTTGTTACTGTAGCACCTGACCAAAAGTAACTCATTACCGCCAAATTATTTGGCTGTAATGAACTAGCCAATTGTAGCACTCCACGTCTCATATTTGCTTGCCTATAAATGTATTGAATCGTAACAACTTATAACATGCAAATTGTGTTAACACACATAGAAAACAACTATGGCACACACACACACACACCAGAAAATGTATTTTTCATTGTTCATTACAACGGAAAAGTTTTAAGAAACCAATTTGGTTCATTTTTTGAAAGTGAACAAAGAAAATGTTTTAACATGAGTATCAAAAACACGTTTGATCACTTGAAAAAAAGAATAAAGCAAAAGTTACACCTAAGTGATTCTCAGGTGATATCTAAAATTATTTACCGAGCACCACAAACCTTTGCTGCAGGTCATGTCCAGTACAACGACGTAGAAATTTTTGATAACGATGACGTTGCATATATGTTTGTCAGTTATAAATCTTTTCAGGTACTCGGTGCAATTGAGTTATTAGTTACGGTAGTAAATCACGAGATTCCACAACCTCGTCAAACACCACAACCCTGTCAAGTACCATAGCACACTCAAACACCACCGTATGAATATGAACCGGCACAAAATCAATATGATTTTCAACCGTCGTCTTCACAAAATTTACCGTATACCAACCTTTCTCACACACACAATACAAATATCAAACATTTTCGGCACAACCTTTCTCACAACCACATGACGAATATGAACCATTTTCATCACAACCATTCTCACAGACACAGTGTGAATTTGAACCGTCGTCTTCACAACCACCACCTCAAATGCAACCGCAACCACAAACACAAACACCACTACCAGAAATCTTCCGTCAACAATTCCAAGACATTCCAGATAACATTCAAGAAGAAGTATGTAGTAGTGAAGGTGACGAAGACGAATCACTTCAGCATGAGGATGACGAAGAAGACGATGGGAATGAAGACATCTTCAACAACATTTTTCCTGACGCACAAGCACAACCACCACAAGAGGCAGTACCGATCAGAGCCGCTTATTGTCCACCGCTACATATGCGTAACGTTGATGTTGCTGCATATGATGCTATACCCACCGACGATCACTGGAATACAAATGTTGCCTTCGATGGGGCTATTGCGGAAGGAATGACGTTTCACACCAAAGAAGATTGTTTGCATGCCATCAAGTCATACCACATTAGACGTTCACTGGATTACGTTGTTATACACTCCGATCCAGGAAGATATGTTATTCAATGTACACATGAGACATGTCAATTTAAGTTGAGAGCGACCTACAGGAAAAGGAGTGGTAAATGGAAAATTGGGACCATGATCGGTCCACACAACTGCACATCGTCTTCAATGTCACAAGATCACCGCAAGCTCAACTACAAAATTATAAGTGACAGCATCAAAACCCTTGTGCATGCAGATGCCTCCACAAAGCCGAAGTTGATCATTGCACATATAAGAGAAAAATTTAACTACACAACCACGTATAGAAAGGCGTGGAAGGCGAAGAATGCGGCAATCGAATCAATTTACGGGAATTGGGAGGAATCTTATAATGTTCTTCTGCAATGGCTGAACGTGATGAAGGAGACAATGCCAGGAACAGTCTTCGATTTGAAGACGCGAATTGCCGCGAACGGAGAGACACAATTTCATCGTCTATTCTGGGCCTTCTATCCATGCATCAATGGGTTTAAGTATTGTAAACCAGTTGTCCATGTCGACGGAACGTGGTTGTATGGCAAGTATAAGGGAACGTTGTTGCTTGCAGTTGCGCAAGATGGTAACAACAAAACAATTCCAATCGCCTTTGCGCTTGTCGAAGGTGAGACAAAGGAGCGATGAAGTTTTTTCCTTAAAAATCTTAAAATGCATGTCACACGAGAACTAGCCGTCTGCATGATCTCCGACAGACATGAATCGATTAAAAGCGCATTCAACGACCCACGGAAGGGTTGGCAAGAAACTGGTTCAACTCATGCGTACTGCATCAGACACATCAAGCAAAACTTCATGAGGACAATCAAGGATGGAGATTTAAAGGATGTAGTAAATAATATGGGTATAAATCTTTTCTTACAAATTTTTTAATTAATGTTTTTATTAGCATCACTATCTGACTAAATTTTTTCCATCATATACAGGATATGCCCTAAACATACCCATGTTTAATTACTATCACGGTATAATCCAGGAGGCAAATCAGCGTGCGTTCGATTGGGTGGACAATATCCCAAAAGAAAAATGGACTCAAGCATATGACGGGGGACGACGATGGGGCCACATGACAAGCAACATCGTTGAGTCATGGAACTATGTGTTTAAGGGAACTCGCAACCTACCTATTACACCTATAGTCCAATCAACATACTATAGGTTGGCATGTCTTTTTGCCGAAAGGGCTCAAAGTGCGTTTGCAAGGGTGGGTTCTGGAGATGTGTTCAGCGAATATTGCCAGAATGTGATTAAGGATGACATTGATAAGTCCAACACCCATCAAGTCGAACAGTTTGACCGAGAGAGGTATACCTTCTCTGTCCGTGAGACAGTCAACTACAGAGAGGGAAGGCCAATGGGAACTTTCAAGGTGGACCTCCAAGCAGGGTGGTGTGATTGTGGGAAATATCAAGCTCTGCATTTGCCTTGTTCACATGTCATAGCCGCGTGTTCTTCATTTCACTATGACTACACAATCCTTATTCCAGATGTGTTCAAAAACAAGAGTGTTTATGCCATTTACAACACATCATTTAAGGTTGTCCACGGCAAGAGTTATTGACCCCCCTACAACGGTCCCAAGCTTTGCCATAATCCAGACATGCGAAGACTAAAGAAAGGTCGACCAAATAGTACTCGCATTAGGACTGAAATGGACGAGGAGGTGGAAGAAAGAAGACCGACACCGAGACTGTGTGGGTTGTGTCGGCATTCCGGACATATTAGGAGAAATTGTCCGACCTTAAATAACCAGTAGTTAATATTATCATCAATTATGTGTTTAACCAAGCTTTTATAAGTATTTGTGACTTTTTTTTAATCTTTAATCAAATTTCGTCGTTTAAAAAATATCCACGTATTATGATTTTAATGTTTATTTTAATTATGTTAATTAAATAATATAATAGACGAGAAAAGACAAAAACGAAAATATAATAATTAATCAAAACACTACTCAAACCAAATTACATTAACTTAAAAAAGCAAACAAACAACATTAAAACAATTGATTCTCCACATATCAACTATTTTGACTTAACGTCAAGATACCACGGACCTTGTGCATTTTCTTCAGACGAAAACATATCTTGAACATCAGCATCATTCTTCAGAAGTTTGTATTCGTAATAATAATCAAAGTCTTTATGCGATCCCAAATCGATAAACCGTTCTCCGTAATAAATCTCACTGACTTTTCGTAAAGGCTCATTAGCTAGACGAAAAATATGATTGAGATAATTTTTCAACTCCACTAAAGTCATACATGGAGTTACTACCATTTCAAAAGGTCGTATATATTGATCAAATTTAACAGTGACCAATCTTAAAGGGGAAGGAGGAGGAGGAGGAGAAGCAGGAGAAATTGTATCTGAGCCAGAGTCAGACATAATGTGAAAGAAGTGAGAAAAATGTAAGAAAAAATTTGAGTGAATTTGGATGAAAGGGGTGTTGTTGGGTATTTATAGGGGTACAAAAAATAACAAAACGAAAAAAAAGGGGGTCCCCCATTACCGCCGGCCCAATTGACGGTAATGGGTCATTCAATATTAAAAAAAAAGCAGTCTGCCATTCCTGCACGCTACAGTGCAATTTCTGCACCCCTTTTAAATTTTCTGCCATTAAAAAAAACTCCCAAAAATTGAAAGTGGGTCATTCTGGTAAATACTTTTCAAAGGGGGTCAAAAAAATCATTTTTTTTTTGCAATAGGGTCAGAAAAAAAAAATTCTGAATGTGACTTGGTTAGCAACAAGTGTAACACGCAGACCAGGTATCCGGAGTGAGATTCGAGTATTTGATAACGGCGGTCTGATAGAAGATTATTCAACAAATCTTAAATATGTTCTAATAAAATATTAAAATTTTGGTTCAGTTGAGTCTTATTCAACTTTACAAAATCGATTTGTAAGGTAATAATGATTTCTATTTATAAATGCATGTTTAAGTCTTATCTCATTCAACGTAAAACTCTTAAAGTGGCCTAAAAGTTGATATCTCTTGCCATTTATGTTCTTGCAACATCATAAAATTGTTCCCTAAAATATAATAGGGGACAATTTTCAAGTTTAAGAACCGATTGTTTTTTTTGCAAGAGTTACGTTATTTGAACATAAAATTGCAGTTTTGCCCATTATCTTTTGCCAATTGTGCGATTTTGCACCATATCTTTTTAATTGAGCGATTTTGCACCCTCTCTTTTACCCCCTTTCTGATTTCATAGCCCCTTATGTGTTTCAGTGCTGATGTGGACAACGATTAGCGACGTGGCACACGATGATTGGGATAAAACGAGTACACATCAGCAAATGAAACATGAATGGTCCATTTTACCATTAATGACTTCAGATCCATGTGAAAAGACAAAAATACCCATTTCTTCTTCCTCCTTCTCCAAGTGATGCTAAGTAAACACAACTTTTTTTCTTCCTTCTTCCTCCCTCTCCAAAAACCAATCCACCCTCTTCTTCTTCACCGATTCTTCATTCAATCCATACAATAAATTCACTCCTCTATTCTATCTTCAAACAACGACATCAAGTCACATCCTCCTTCCTTCGATGTCTCTGTCAGCGGCACCGTCGTCTTCTCCTGGCGCTCTCCTTGGCCTCAAAACCTTGCTCGTGATGGCGCTTACTCTGACCTATTCGCTTCGTTCAGAGAACAAGAAGTTGTACTAATTTGACAAGAGTAGATATTTACAAACAAGTTGGGTTAGGTTTTGATTTGGAATTAGTTTTAGGTGGTGAAAGAGCGGATTGAGGGAGGAAGATGTGAATTGAGAGAGAATTGAAAGGGTTAATGTGAAGATCTTTGGTGGCGACGCCGTCGATGATAGAAAGATTGGAATTAGCGACGGATTCTTTGGGTTCGGAAGTGATGTAGAATGGGTTGAGCTTGGATTCAGTTTTGTAAACGGTGCTTCCAGAGGAACATGAAGAATACACTGTAGAGTTTTACAGCCACACTTGGCATTTCTCATAAACACATTCTCGCCAGCTTATACACTTTCTAATGTAACACTTTGAAATTTCTATGTACCTTGGATATTTGAATCATGATATGGTGTGTGTTTTGATTGATGAAACTTCAGATAAATGAATTTTTTAGATTAGATTTTGCATCGGAGGAAAAAGGGAATTGGAATGTGGGATTTTGGAGAGGAAGAAGAAGAAGAAATGGGTAAAAAGGTAAATTCACATTTGGACTGGACTCATTAAGGGTAAAATGGACCATTCAGGGTAAATTCACATTTGGACTGTCCACATCAGCACTGAAACACATGAGGGGCTATGAAATCAGAAAGGGGGTAAAAGAGAGGGTGCAAAATCGCTCAATTAAAAGGATGTGGTGCAATCGCACAATTGACAAAAGATAGGGGGCAAAATTGCAATTAAGCCTTAAATTTGTTAGTCAAATTTAACATTTGATGACCTAAGTTTGAGATTATTGATTCTATTAGAGTCAGAGTCATTGTCCTGAAGACACCGAAAGAAGTTCAAAATGACTTATAAATTGGTCGAATTTTTTTAAAAAGTTATGTACTTCAACCGCTACCACGTTAATTATCAATTTTTTCTTGTCTAGTATATGTGATTACGTCTTGTTATTTTTTTTAAATTTTTAATTAAATAGTTACATTGTGTTTTTTTTTGGATTGTATTGTTCATCTCAGGTTGTTAATGCTAATCCATACTTTCATCTTGTAGAGGGCTATAAGATATGTAGTTCGATTAAATAGAGTTAGTTCAAATGTCTAAGATTTGTTTACTAGTTAGTTATGATTAATTAGAAGTTGGTTAGATTAGTTATACCTTGGAATCACTACATAGGGTGCATCCTACACTCATTGCATCAACTTCCTCAATTTTATCAATTCAAATTCATCTCTCATTTTATTTTTTTTCTTTGTTGATCTCTACCAAGATTCTCAACAATCACCTCACATGACATCACCTTCACCATGACACATTTACTTCGATGTTTGTTCCTTCCGCCATGCATAATCATTAACTTGTTCAAAAACAATTTCCATTAGACCATTTAAATGACAAATATATTCAACACTAGTTCAACATTAACTTTTTCAATTTCCAACACTCCACATTATTTTTTTTCTCTTCCACATAATAATTTAACACTCATTCAACAAATATCATCTCCAATGGTTTTTTATTCAACACTCTACCCCATCACTTTTTATTTCATATTCTTATTTAATTTTATATTTTTGTTTTTATAATTATATAAAATTACAATTATCAATTATAATTAAATTAAAATAATAAACACTTAACAATTTATTTTTTAGTGTTTTTTGTAAAAACAAAATTTATTTAAATAATTATTTTTGGGATCCATTTCACTGAAAACATGTTTAAAACTTCAAAAGAAAAGCTAATAGAAGAATAATAATAAGATTGAGATAGTGAAAAACTTGGTTTTTTTCTGTGTCCAAATCAAATGAACCAAGTCTCTATTTATAGAGAAAAATAAATCATGAATTTTGGTAAAAAAAATTTTAAAAAAAAAAATTTGCAATGAAATAATTGAGTTTAAATTATTAAGAAGAGAAAAATTCAGACAACTAATCAAAATCAGCCACGTGTCATCGGTGCAGGCTTTAACTTGTGTTGAATCCATTCAACATCTCTTTCCTCCACATCATCTCTCAACACCACTCATTCCATCATTGCAAAGACACCACATGTTGAGTGTTGAATTCAACACTACCATTGCAAATGGTCTTAAACGATTTCATACCTTGATTAACAAACTCTTGATGTTCTCTGTTAATTTATCAGAGTACATAAAAAACGTGAGGGAATATGTTAGAAAGTTTATTATATTGAGCGTAGTTTTTTTTTTGTTTTGTTTTGGCTTTAGTATACTTACATTTCTAGTGCTTTATATTGTTAAAACTACACATTTCATTAGAACCCTAACTTCTTTGTTCTTTTGTCTTATCTCTTCATCACTATGATTCGTTCCCAAATATTTTTAACGTCACTTCTATTTTGATACCTAATAAAAATTGCACATATTAAGGCCCCACCCTAAAAATTACACATATGAGACCGTACTATTAGTTCAATCGTGACGCCTCATATATTTTTAAAACTCATCTTTCCTCGGATTTAATTTATTTTTTTGAGGGGCTTTCGTCGGATTAATGGTAGTGACACAAATATAAGAAAAATGCCATGAGCCCAATTATTTGGCTCCCCATAGTTTTCAAAATATTATTCAAGTATCCCCTGTAAAAAAAGACTATTCAAGTATTTTTTTTCTTCTTAATAATGATATTACTTTGTAGTATTACTCGTCTTTTAGCTTATACACTTACTCAAGTAGACGCATAAAAACATACAAATAAACGTTTCCAAATATTGGGTTGACCAATTATAGTACTGATGTGCCAGAATTATGTTTCTGTAATAATTCAACAATGTCACGTATTATTAAGTGTATGTTTCGTTCCGCCGTATAAGAATTGATTTTGAGAAAAAATTGATTTAGTAAAATTGATTCACATTAAATCTGAATTGAAGATAAAATGAGCTATAGGTCTTGAGTTCAAACCGAGTAAAAATATTAATCCAAGAAGTGATTACTGACATTTGTTAATCATTAATTAATTAACTAGTAAAAAACTCGTGCTTTCGGACGGGTCACGTAACATTGTGATAATTATATAAAAAATAATTAGATTGTTAATATGTAGGATGTTTATAAACATTAAATGAAACTTATGAGTATTAATGTAATGTTTCTATTAAATATTTTTCTCTTATATATACAAAAATTTGTTAAATAGTTGAACCACACCAGTTATGGATTTTATTTGCTTATATACGCATTAACAAATTTTTATTTAGATATATGAGAAAGTTGATATGATATAATTTTGAAAATTCATGATTATTTTCAAAATCAAAATTAATTTAGTGTTTCTATTAAATAACTTTTTATTTTATATGCAAAAGACTGTTCAATATTTGCACCTTACTCGTTGCAGATTTTATGTACGTATATCTGCATAAACAAATTTTTATATACATATATGAGAAAGTCGATATGATAAAATTTTAAAAACTTATGACTATTTTCAAAATCAAAATTAATGTCTTGTTTTTATTAAATGACTTTTTATTTTATATGCAAAAGACCGTTCAATGTTTGCACTGCACCCGTTGCAGATTTTATGTACTTATATCTGCATAAACAAATTTTTATGTACATATATGAGAAAATCGATATGATAAAATTTTGAAAACTCATGATTATTTTCAAAATCAAAATTAATGTAGTGTTTCTATTAAGTAACTTTTTATTTTGCAAAATACTATTCAATGTTTGCACCGCACCCGTTGCGGATTTTATGTACTTATATCTGCATAAATAAATTTTTATTTACATATATAAGAAAGTCGATATGATAAAATTTTGGAAACTCAATACTATTTTCAAAATATCAACATTAATGCAGTGTGTCTATTAAATAATTTTTTATTTTATATTTAAAACACCGGTAAATATTTAAACCGCACTTATTGAGGATTTTATATGCTTATATATGTAGAAGAAAATTTTTATGTACCGATGTGTGATAGTCGATATGATAAAATTTTGAAAACTCATGACTATTTTCAAAATATCAACATTAATACAGTGTTTCTATTAATTAAATTTTTATTTTATATGTAAAATACTGTTCAATGTTTGCACCGTTGCCGTTGCATATTTTAAATGTTTATGTCTGCAGAAACAACTTTTATATACTTATATGAGAAACTCGATATTATAAAATATTGAAAACTCGTGATAATTTTCAATATATAAACATCAATGTAGTGTTTCTATTAATTTTTTTTATATGCAAAACATCATTTAATGTTTGTTGGACGATTATATAATTAAGGACGATTATGAAATTTTGTAAATTTTTTTTGACAAAAATAAAACTTGTTACACTTGTGATGATCATTATCCGTAATTAATTTTTTAAAAAACAAATAAATTAGTTTCATAGTTATCTATTGAAATTGGTTACACTTGAACATTATCCGTAATCAATTTTTTTAAAAAAATAAATAAATTAGTTTCGTAGTTATCCGTATAAATTGGTTACACATATGATGATCATTATCTGTAATTTATTTTTTAAAAAACAAATAAATTAAATTTTGCAAAATGATCATTATGCACATAAAATTAAGGAGATCATGAGTTTTAATAAAGACGATTATGAAATTTTGCTGGACTTCGATTTTTATACTCCCTCCGTCCCTATTTATAGGAATAGTTTACAAAAAAGTTGTCTCTAAATATAAGACCATATACAATTTCCTAGATGCATTGATTACTCTTTTTCCAAATATACTAGTTATTAATACTATCAATTTGTCTTTGTATATGAAAAGTTAACATTAAATATATATTTAATTCAGGATAATCTAGTAATAGTCACATAAATTTGAGACAACTTTATTACTCCAACAATTTTTTTTAATACACGTGATTTTTGTAAATTATTATCGTAAAAAGTAACCGAGGGAGTATATTCTTAGGAGATTTCTTTTTATGTGTGTTTGAGAGGTTCCTCTTTCGCGGAAACTGCTAAAAAGTTTGAATAGGGAAAATGTTTATTTTTTCTTTTGTAATTTCTTGGACTATTCAAGTCATGGCGTGCGGAATATCCAAGGATAAATAGCTAACATATGTCATTGGAAATGAAGTTGAAGAAGGAGAGAGAATATTAAGAGCTAGTTAATTAAACTAAGAAGAGTGAGACTATAGCATATACTAATAGTGCATTCTTCTTCCATATATTGTTGTTTCCATAAAAACACAAGACCTTAAAGATGGTAAGAGCTCCTTGTTGTGAAAAGATGGGATTGAAGAGGGGTCCTTGGTCTCTTGAGGAAGATGAAATCCTTACATCTTACATCCAAAAACATGGCCATGGCAATTGGCGTGCCCTCCCAAAGCTAGCAGGTACTTGTAATCCATCTATCTATCTATATTTTAAGAAAAATCTTTCAAGTAACATAGATTAAAAAATCTTTCAAGTAATATGTGGGAAATTTCACACATATTTTCCATCATTTTTTTTTACATTAGTGCAATCTTGTACGAATCTTTTGTTGAATGCAAGTGTAAGTGATTTAGTTTCACCTCGACCGTGAACGGGAAAAGTGTTAGATGTATAGAAGAGGTGATTTATAATATCCAACATCTTAAGGTTTTAGGCAGAGATTTAATGTCTTCCTCTCATTTGGTCTTAGAGCATTGATCTGTTATTGCTCTCAGCGCTCCACCAATCTCCCCAACAATCTTTATTAGTTTTAATTTAACAAACATCAAACTTGTGACATTTGTTTGACAAGATTACCCCAGCTTATAGTTAGCCCCATTAAGTACCATGAACTTCATAGCTCACAAAGTTTCTTGCATTTTTTAACTTTATATAAAAAAAAATTGGGATGATTTGGTAATATTATGTCTACTAATTTTTTTTTTCAACTTTCTCAGGCTTGTTAAGGTGTGGGAAAAGCTGCAGACTTAGGTGGATTAACTATTTGAGACCTGATATCAAGAGAGGAAATTTCACAAATGAAGAAGAGGAAAATATCATTAAGCTGCATGAAATGCTTGGAAACAGGTATTAATTCATGTTAATATCTTCTCTGCAAAAAGCTTATCAACATGTTCTGTTTATGATAATATAAATGTTTGATTCATGATTGTATATTTAAGTAAGAAATGGATTTGGATTCATCCATCTTTTGTTTTTCTCTAATTGATAAACAAGATTAAAGTGGTGGGGACAGGGGACCATATGCATTATGAATTGTCAACTTGGAACAAGATTAAAACCAAAAGGTTGTGTATACTAAATATAATGGATGTCGTTATTATAATATAGTGCCTTTAACTCTACTTTAAAAACTAGGTATGATCCCACCTTGGGTGCAAGTGGTAATATAAAAAGTAAAGGAAAAATTGATGTATCCATAAGACGACAGATGCAGCTATATAAACCTATAATTAATTATGTATCATCATGAAATAATACAAAACAGTATGATTAAGTAGTCACTAGTGGAAGATATAGAAATATTAATTTATAATAACATTAGAGAAGTAAATAATTATTATAAAAAAATGTGAGTTGCAACTTCAAGAATCTTGATTAGATCTGTGATGTGCCTTAGGGTGGCAGTTTATGGCACATGCATCTATATATTCATAAGATTCACTCTGTCAGTGTAATCTATTATGACAGTATCAAATTTTGTTGTTTTCTGATTCATTGCAATAAACAAAACTGAACGCGAATCTCGTGGAAATATTTGGTATATGACTATAAGCTTGTTTGCTTTCACGACGGTGGGTACCTCACCCAACGTGCGTTTGCCCCAAAGCTCCAATTTAGAACTTCTTTTTTTCACGGTGAATTTTGCATTGGAACGCGAAAAAATCAATCGCACCGTGCAACCAAACAGGCACTATATACTAATGAATCATTTTGATTCTTCACGAGGTGTCACACTTGTACATTGTAATCTCAAATGACATAGTATAAATTCTCTCTGCGAAGATTATAAAATAATAATTAGTATCATTTAAATTAATAATATTTTTTTTCCTTTCTTATATGTTTTTTGGAAAAAGAAATTAATTCAATTCTTATTTCTAGGTGGTCAGCAATTGCAGCAAAACTACCGGGAAGAACGGACAATGAAATAAAAAATGTGTGGCACACACATTTGAAGAAGAAGCTAAACCAAACAAACTCGGAAGCTAAGAAAAAGGTGATCTCAAAACCAAAAATCAAACGTTCTGATTCAAATTCAAGCACAATAACACAATCAGAATCAGCATCTGCATGCACTACTAGTTCTAGTGATTTTTCATCTGTCACGGTTGGTGAAAGAAAAGATATAAAAAGTGAAGACATAGAGTCTATGGAGGAGACAATGGCTGTAATTGATGAGAGTTTTTGGTCAGAAGCAGCAGCATTGGATGAAACTTCAACTGATATGAAATCAAGTCCTTTGACAATCTCAAATGAGATATTGCCACTTCAATACCCTGATGAAATTCTTCCAGAGAGTCATGGTGATTATAATTCTAACTTGGATGATGGCATGGATTTTTGGTATGACATATTTATTAGGACTGGAGATCAAATAGAATTGCCAGAGTTTTGAATTTCTCAAAATCAAATTGAGGGTTTTCCAAAATTTGACTAATAGAAAGTTCAAAAAACATAGTAACTCCAAAAAATTTTTGACAACCAAAAGTTTAGACGAGTTGGAATTGGGTACGGTCTCTCAGAGCAAGCCTCGGCACACATGGTGATAGTGTACACTCCTTGGTAAAGAGATTCTCTCACGTTGATAATGATTTTCAAATTCATATCTTTATGTGATATGATGATATGAATTGTTCTTTACCCATTGAACCGTCTTTCATTGCGACGTGGTAATTTCAGTTTGAATGTGACAAGAAAAATACTTGATGTGAGGACATCATTGTCTCCAGGCTAATGACATGTAATCTATCTCTATGCAAAGTGGGATTACAAGTGAAACATTGATTTTTCTTTTCAATGTATATTGTGAAAAACAACAAGTCTTAGACATTTTTTTATTTTTTCTTTAATTAGGAGTTTAGGTTAGAGTTTGTTTGTAATACCAATAATGATGTACTAAATTAGTAAGCGGAAGTATTCAGAATTTTGTGCCCTTAAACTTTCTAATAATTGACTGAGTTTGATAAACATGGTTCAATCGGTGGACGTTCGCTTATAGAGGTGGTGCGGGTTGGAATCCAAATTCCGTACATATACAATCATATTATAGTCATTAGATTATTTAACTAAAAAAATTTAATAATTGACTTGTTTTCAAAAAATAAAGTTTTAAAATAGTTCACTTTCAATTTTTTAGGGGTTCTCAAAATCAAATCTATCCAAATTAAAATTGCAAACCGATCTAAAAAAACAAACCGCATAAAATCAATTATTATTAGATACGTTTAGATGTTCTTTTGTGAAAATAGTTCGGATCAGATGGTTTTTACTTATTAGTTTTATTTGATCTATTGAATTCAAATGTTTCAAAGATAATCGATCATTTTTATTTCATAATATTATTTGTAATAAATAATGTGTTATATTTTTCATTAAACATGTTATTTTACCATATTAGTTGAACCCTCATCCTAGAAGTCATCTGATTTTTGGATATCCAAATTGCAAATTGTAATTTTTTTATTAATAATATAAAATCAATCTAAATTAAACCACATTAAATTCGATTGGATCGGATTTGTTTTTTTAATTAGACATTCAAAATCGAACTAAACCACAAATGATTGTTATTTAGATCGAATGAATTTTCACTTTAAAATTGATTCAAACCGCACCTTAAACATCTCTAAAATATATTTACTCATTTTTCCTTATTCATGTAAGCTTGACAATTATTGTGGACGAGAGTATAATTATATTTCATGAATTGTAAAATAGATTTTATTGTGCATGGCATGCACTCTAATGGTGGATCAACTTTGAAAAGTCTACCATGACCTTTGTTTAATTGCAACTTGCAAAAGTCTACCATGACGGAAAGTAAAATTTTGAGTTGCCTCGGTAACTGTTCATCAAAACAAGTTGATGTAGCAGTACATTTTGGACCACCTGCAAATTTCAACTGCTGTACTAAATAGAAAATTATAATTCAGCCAAATAGTCAATTAAATATTATTTTAAGAGTATCAAATTGAATCATGGAGTAATTTAGTGAATAATTGAGTGTTACTAAGCAAAGTTAATTAGTTTAGTGATTGTGAAATGCTTATAATATCAATGGTTTAAGCAGACCGTTGCAGTAAGAGACAATCAATATTCCAAGTAAAAAAGTTAAATCATCCGAAAGGGATGTGAAAATTGTTATCTTTTAATCTTCATATCAACCGACCCCATCTTTTCTTATCTTTTGACAGGGTTTAGTTATAAACATGTTACATGTACATGCATAGATTAAAATGTGAACTAATGGTTCGCCATAGAAAAAAGTTTACCAGGTAAAATGACTAATACCACTTCAATGTCTTGCATTCAACTTTGTGATTAGACTTTATCATCTCCTATCAAGGAAAAATGGGCTCTTTTTTTACGTTTCTAAATTATGTTAAGGTAAGACGTGGTCTAAAGTTGTGAGAGATTAGATTAAACTCTGATGAGAAAAGTCATTTTATGTGCAATTTTTGTTTAGTATCAAATAGTTATGGTATAAAATTAGTGTGAACAAAATTATCAAAGCTATGTTTTGACTATGCCAGATTTTGAGTTTATAATCTTATATGATAAAAAGGACTCGTTTGATATTTTTTTTATAACCTTATAACTTATTTTTACTAGTTTATAATTTAAAGCTTAACGCTTATCATTTTCTCTCTCAATTTTAGCAATGTTATCTTACTTGAAAAAATTAAATATTAATTAAACCTGTTAATTTTTATAATTATGTTATCATTTCATATTTATAAATTAGTTCAACCGTTAATTTTATCAAACACTACAAATTTAACCAACTAACTTATCAGCTATAACCTTTCAAAAAAAACTTATCAGCTATAAATTATTCTCTATAAAATTATCAGTTATAAACTAACTTATCAATTATCTACCAATTTTTGTCAAACAAGTCTCATGTGCATTTTATCAAGTATCAAAATAGAGACGAGGTCATCAAATTAGTAGCTTGTATTAGGTTTTACTGGGACAAACTAGAGGCCTAAAGAAATGTCATTAGTGGTAGTTATGACAAATCTAGGTTATGTTAAAGACTACATCATCTGGTCACTATTATAAACAAAAATCTATATTTTAGATTTATTTAATAAATGATGTATGTAGTCTATAATAAAGACCACATACACCAGTAATTAAATGAATCTTAAATGTATGTTTTTTCTTATAATAATGACTGGATTATGTATATATTTTTGGACAACGGACAAAACTATTTACACTTCCAATTTTCATCACTACACCTGAAAAATTCTTCATAGTTTACATTTGTTAGAGAAATTAATATATTGATATTATGACTATCACTATATTGTTAATTTCGGTAAAATAATAATGAATTACATATTTGAACCCATCATGTATATTTAATTTATTGACTTTGAATATCTTCTTGAATTGTTTTATCCTCTATACATTTTCTTTTCTTTATATTCTTGATGGCAAGAATGATAATCACGAGAAAATAGAATGTGTGTTTTTTCCTTTTACTTTCTATGTCTCTAATAGTTACATTCAATTTTGTAACCACGAGACATGAGAGGGAATACTATTTATTTAGAATTTTAAAATAAAATTTCCACTGACTTTTAATTATGATTAGATCAAACAATCATCACGATAAATCATCTTTTATTCAAAGTCGATTTATCAGCTACATGAATCAAACTTATAAAATATTAAAATAATATAACATTCTTTATTGAAGAGAATTTTATTCGAAACATATAAGATATTAAATATGATTATCTCTTTCCGTCAAGTTGTGAGAGTCTAATCTATTCTGCTTAGTGAGTATTTTTAAAAGTTTATTTGTTAAACAGTAAAAACTATCTAGACATTTATTTTTGGACGGCGAGATAGGTAGGAAAAATGCATTTTTCAAAATAAACTTTCAAAGAAAAGAACCTAAGTTACTAGCAAAAGCGAAGAGGTGTTGATAGAAGTTTAAATCATCAGCATTTTTCAAAAGAAATGGAAGACTTTCATTTTTAAGAGTGACTCATTTTAATAAGTGAATTCTACTCCAAAAAGTTAGAATCTTCTTCATTTTCTCTCTTCATTTATTATCTCCAATAACGTATAGACAGACACGCTATCCCCACTAACATTTTTTTTTTCTGCTTTTCTACTATGTTTAGTTGTACATAAACATATTTCAATTTACATATGTTTAGTTGTATATAAACATGTTTAGTTGCTCAAAAAAACATATTTCAATTTACATATATTATGATCAAATATTTTTGACAAATAAGATTAAAATAATAATGTCTAATATTTTTTCTATTGTAGTGGAGTTGTTTCTATTTTAATGAGACTTAGCTATATTTTTAATTAATAACTTAAATATTATTATAAAAAGGATAAAGTAGTAAATAAAATAGTTTAAATTAAGGATAAAAACAGAAGAAAAAATTCATTCCATTTGATGTATTTCCTTTATATATTGTTATAGAATATATATATATATATATATATTTGTGTTTTGTTTTTCCCTTTTTTAAGAGAATCAGTTACGATTTTTTTAAATCAACATGTTTTTTTAATAGTAAGTAGTAAGTTGAGGGTAAAATTGACCAATAAAAGTCCAGTTCAAAAAAATTTGTATTCCCTTTATATATTGGTATATATTAAAACAGTTTAAATGAAGGGGTAAAATTGGATAGGAAATATTCAACCCAAAAATTGGATGTATTCCCTTTATATATTGTTATAGATTACTAAAAAATTTAAATATTTTGGGGTGTATAAAAAATATTTAGACTCTTATAATGTCACACTTTTGTATTTATTTATTTAATTGAATGACAAATGTTAGTAGTAGTTAGTTGCTAGATTAATATTTACTCGTTTGCTTGAATTTATGCTTTTATATTTATATTCAAAACTAGTAATAATGAAGAAAATGAAGAGTATGAAAAATGAAGAAGATCTTTGACTCACTGATAAGTCTCACTAATCTTCCATTTGAATCTGTCTCTCTCATAGACCTTCCAATTTTTTTAGCTCACCTCAATTAATAATATCCACTTGAGAGCTCCTCCTCAAGTTCTCAGATAAAATTATCTCTGGCAGGGGCAGACCTGGGATTCCAATATCAGTGGGGCAATATTTTTCTTGTCAAATATTTCAAAGTCGATGACTTTGTTACTCTCACTACTACTACTACTACTAGCTTTGTCTCTAGGCATAACCGGAAAAAATTTCTTCATCCTAATTCAATATAAAATCAATTCAGTACTCAATTCAATATAAAATCAATTCAGTACTCAATATAAAAAAATTTCATCCTAATTCAATATAAAATAAATTCAATTTCAATTTCTTCTTCCAGCACTCTCAATACTTTCACCAGCTTAATTCAATTTCAATTTCACTATTGTCTACTATTAATTTAACCTAAAAGAGAAGAAGAGAGGAGATGAGGGCTAACCTCTTGAGACTGACCGTGGCTGAGACTTGAGAGAGGAGAGGAGATGGGCGTTGCGCTGCTGCTGACACCGGCGGAGAGAGGAGAGGAAAACGAGTAAACGACGACGGCGGTGGGTGGTGGACCGGAAAGGGTGTGTGTACGCGATGATGGAAAGGAAGAGCAAAAGGAAAGGAAAGAGGAAAAGGAAAAGGAAAGAAAACAGTACGGTACCTGGTTGCGAACTTGCGATGATGGTGAAGGAACTTGCGATGCGATGATGATGGTGGCTGGCGGTGGGTGGGTTGTGGTGAGAAAAAGGAAAGAGGAAAAGGAAAGAAGAAGAGCGTGTTGTGTCTACATATTTTTGTTTTTTGTTTTAAAAAAAATTGGGCCTGGGCTGGTGTGGCACTTGCGACAGCAGGCCCAGGCCAGGTCCGCCCCTGATCTCTGGTGTCAATTTCGATAAATTAGTTTAACTTCTTCAAATAAAATAATCTCCAGCTGAACAAAAACATGATTTCTTCCTTGCTACGACCAAATGCATGTTTAAAAGACTTGGCCTTCAAATTAGCATCAGTGGGCATTTTTCTGGCATAGATATAACTCGGTATGATTGTTTATGGCTTTGTGTACAAGTATCTCATTTTAAAAGGATCGTTTGACCAATTATTAATTTTATTATAAACTAGTAATAGACCCGTGCGATGCACGGGTCACGTAACATTGCGATAATTATTTTCGAAAATAACATATAAGAGAACAATTTAAACGATACTAAAGTAGTATATAGAATAAATATAATTGAGACACAAAGTACTTGTAATCGACAAATTATCCATAGTCAAATGCAAATAACCAAAACAATGGTTAATATAATAAGTTGACAACTAAAAACAAAGTGGAGGTTGTTGAACAACTTGGACATAAATGCAAACATCATATTTGACATACACATATATACATAACCTTCAATACTATAATCAAATTTGAACCAGTGCGGTACAGACCCATTCAAATTTGTAGTTATATAATGTCGATATTATAAAATAAAAAAACTCGTGAGTATTTTCATAAACACCAACATTAAAGTAATATTTATAAAAAATAATTGTTTGTTTTATACACAAAAATCCATTAATACATAGACATAACCATTACCTGCGGTAGGGCACATATATTCATTATCAAATAGTATAAGTGGATAGCAATATTAAATCGTATTCTTTTGTTCATGTAATACTTAACATGGATTTTCTAATATTCAAGTCTTGATACATCATATGTTTGTCTTGTTTCATTCGAAGTTACTTAACATAATTTACTTATATAGACATATTTAGTACACTATCTACATAAAATAAATTAAGCATGTGAAATTAAGTTTGACTTACCAATAAACTTTAGATAAATTCTGTTTCATATAAAACTTAATAATCTACTTAAAGATCAAGTTACGGCCATAGTTGAGAAGCTTCAATTTTATTGGAAAGATTGTTACCAGGAAATGGTTATAACTTTGCATATTTAAAAAAGCACAGATTAAAATGGACTTAAATCATAATTCAATCCAAAATTAAATTCAAAATACATCAATCTATGGTTCTATAAGGTTAAAACCCATCCTTCACATGCTTAGTCACTTAACATACTGCTATACTTTGCTGAGAGAGAGCCACCAAATCTCTATATATTCTTGCTGAACCTCATTCATTTTGTAAAATTCCTTCAAACCAGAACCAAGTCATTCTCTATTATCTATTGTTACTCCAACACAAAGCCTGTAGTCAACCTCAATCAAATTAGAGACAAATTTGTTAGTGCAACAAACTCTTAGAACCCTTTCTACACAAATGAAAAGCAAAAAAATAGGAGAACCTGGTGTAACTCATTCCTTAATATTAAAGTCGGAGAATTAGTTTAAACAAAAAATTAAGTTTTAAAAAATAGAAACTCATAGAAAGGAAAACGAAAGAATTTGCTAACTTGTTATGGAAGCAAGAAAAAAAAAGTGGCAAGATAGGCATATGAATATAAAAGTAATGATCCGACCAAGCCTACCACAGTTTCAATTGTTTTAGAGCACTTCAAAAGATGCATGAAACTAATGGTGGTGGCTGAGAAAATTACCTGAAAGTAATGATCGTACCTAGTTCCTATCCATACCTTTGACAAAGCATGTCCAGTGTTTCATACACTCCTCTACTAGGCTGTCACCTTTCCATATAACTCATGCAAATTAAGTTTCAAAGATGAAAGTGCAAGTACCATTACATCAAGATCCATCCATTGATAAGAACCCGATGGGTATAAATTAAGAAAAAGAAAGAACAAATTGTAACAATGAAAAGTATAACATCAAGAACACAGTTCCATAAAGGTTATGAAAGACTAAAAATAATCAAATGTGATTAAACAGAACACACTTAGATCATGAAAATTAACAACTTCAACATGATTCTTAAGATGAACTAAAAAAATTTTGAGCACAACAAATCATGAACTATAATTTGCAATTAATCCTAACTTTAAACTACAAAAAAAAAATACCAAAAAGTGACAATACATTAATACTCTTCTATAATCAAATTTGAATCCTTGCGCCGAAAAGTTGATATTACATTATTAATTGAATGATCAAGAAAATGAACTATTTCATCATAATTCTGCTGATTTTATAATTCAAAATGATGAAAACGAAAATCAACCACTGAACAGATAACTTCTGAATTCATCCTCTGCTGTTAAAAAAATTGAATCTTCTCACACAAAATACCCAAAAATACTATAAATTGATATTACATTACAAATTTAATTGTACAAAATATGATCTATATTATGATAATTCTATTGATTTGGAAAAACAGTGCAGCGAATTTGAGGTCGTAAGTCGTGACTGATACATTCATGTTGAACTTAGAGTCTAAGAGTTATCTTTAGACTTATTATCTTCAAATCGGACATGAAAAAGAAGCAACGGTAAATTTAAAAAGAAAAGGAAATGGAGGGATAAGAAACATACCATATTATACAAATCATTTTCCGACATATAGCAGCCCCCTTCTAAGTATTCAACCAAATTTTACAGCTTCATGATTGTCATCCAGCCATTAGAAACTAATATTAATTGATTGGAATTAATTGATTGGAATTAATAAGAATAAGAATATTAATTGACTTTTGATGTGATACTGATTCAAGGATGCATCTGCAGATAAGCAGAAGGGTGAGAGGAAGAAAGGTCAAAGAAAGGTTTTGGACTATAAGAATGGGTTAAAGAAACTATATGACTTTTGGTTTCAAAGTATCATTGAGAAAGCAAAAGGTGTACATACATTGACAAAAAAAAATTCTTGGAAAACATAAATAATATGTTGTGTGTATTAATTGCTCTGTTGAGAAGCTTAAAACTGATTATGGTGAGGAAATTACGATTAGACCCATAAAATAAGTGATATAGTGAGAATTAAGAAGGGTAATTATGGAGATATGGTGGTAATGAGTTTTCTTATGATGGTAGTAGAAACACTAAAGCCAAAATGTATAAATAAAATTAATCATGGTTGTAGTTAAGTCAATTAACTGATGTTTCTGCTCTTGTTATGAGTTGAAACTATTTTTTTTCTTCTCGGTTTTTCTTGTAATGTAATACCGATTTGCATATATTTTAATAATAATAAATTAAATTAATCTTTGACTTTGTAAAACGCTATCAAATAAGTTCATAAAATTACGAAATTTCAAAAAAGTCTCTATATTCTAACAATTTGCTATGATTTTGGTCCTTATAATTAACAGAGATGAGATGAAATGTCATATTAAAGCTAATCCACTTTGGTGATAACAGAGAAAATTCCACTTGTGACTTGGTTGATTAGCCTAGTCCCATAAAAAGATGCCATCACCAAGGAGACTTTGTATATTCCATAGTCCTACGAAGTAATGTAATATGGAGAATAAGAAAAGGGGTAATAAGACCATAAGGAATTGAGTTCCGAAAGTGACCTTCAATGCCACTCATGTAACTTAATCCACCTTTCATAAATGGATTAAAGAAACCACAAATAAGAAATTCGTATTGGAATTTCCAATGAAAAATAGTTCAGGAAATGACTAATCCTTTTATATAAATCAAGTCATCTATGAAGAAATGGTCACATAGTAAAAATTTTCTATATGAATGATACTCCCTCCGTTTCTTTTTAAGTGTCTCTTTTAGAGAAATTTTCTGTTCCTATTTAACTGTCATTTTCAAAGTTCAATGCAACATTAAATATTGTTTTACCAATATTATCCTTAGTTATTTATTGCGGAGAGAGAAATATATGAAATGAGACATTAAATGAATATGGTCATTATAGTAAAAATATAAATTATTGTATCATAAGTTGTAATATTTATTAATTGTCTTACTTTGTGTAAAATGTCAAAAAGAGTCAATTAAAAAGGAAAAGGAAACGGAGGTAGTACTCCCTCCGGTCCTTAATATAAGAAGAAAACTAAAAAACATCAAAATCAAGACAATCATTAATTGTTGGAACTTTTTGAATGTTTTTACAAATATACCCTCATAAAAATTTGTGAGTATTAAATATACTCACTAACATTAAAAAGACAAGCATTAAATGAGGGTTACAAAGGTCTTTTACGCAATAAATACACCTTAAAAATTGTGACATTTTCTTATAAATAGGTCTAAAGATTTTTTTGAAAAGTTTTTTATAACAAGGACCAAATGGAGTATATGGCAGAGAGACGTCCCTTTTCATCGATTATTATGCACATACTCCATCCATAACTTTTTATAAGCAAACTTGACCAATTCACATTTTTTAAGGAATGTGGTTTGTGTTATTTAATTTAAGTTAAATAACCTATTTTGCCCTCATTAATTGTGGTGTACAGTAGTATATTTTCAATGTGTTGTTGTTAAACGTGTGTGCATTTAAAAAATTAAAGTAAGGGTATTTCAGGTATATTATCCTTAAATATGACAAAAAAAGTCAATTTTGTTTATAATTAGTTACAACTGAAATGGTTGAATTTTGCTTATATTTTGTTATGGAGGGAGTATATACATGGAAAAGTCTTTAAAGGAGTGAGTTGTTCGAAGAAGTGTGGTTCACACTTTATTAAGTTCAATTATGAACTCCAATATTGTTGACTAACCTTGTGCCATCAATCATCAATGTCTGAAGAAATTAATAATACAACTAAAGCGTATAATTAAAAGGAATCAAATGAACGTAAATGAACATGCAGCTTGTTTTCTGTCAAAAAAAAGAAATGCAGCTTGTTTGTGGCCTATTATATCACCATGCCTATTAATTTATAAAATATGAATTTAAAAAAGCAATCATCAAATCATACTGACTTGATAAAAATGTACACACAATTTAAACATTTATCAATATGTATCTTAATTACCGTAAAAAGAATATCTTAATTCTAATTATATTTATTTATAGTTTACATAATGTTCTATTTTAAAATAAAATAGTGAGATAAAATATCAAATAGAATGCTTAAAAAAAAATCAAATAGTCTTCAAATTGTATGAGATTTTATCAACTTTTTCCACAAGACATAAACTTTCAAATGATGTCATGAATCCTGACTCAAATGACATATGCTCAAACATTCTAAAATAAGGGATTAGAGAGATTACAATTACAATACAAGTGATGATTTGCATAAAAGGCAAAACCATCCATCAATAGTTTTCTCAATATCTTAGAGCAACCTTATTCAAAATTGAGAATTGACAAACAATGGAACCTCCATTGACAAATACACAAGGAAACAAGCTGTCTAAGAGAGGCATGAGTAAGCCAAAGCCTTCTCCTCAGAAAGTTCTTCTGCTGTCAAGTCCAATTTTTTCCTTGAAAACTCATCAATTGAAAGTCCTGGTTAAAAAATTAGACGAATTAAATTTCATCAGATATATACACAAATCAAACCTTTATTTGCTATATAAAACAACTATGCCTTAATTTACAAATAATAGACAGACAAACGTTAAGTATAAAGTATTAACACTTAAAACAATAAGAATTCAAGAGCCAGTAATAATTTATCAAAATCTTACCTTGAACTATTTGCCATTCGCCATTGCGAGTTGTGACAGGGAATGAATAGATTAGTCCAGCAGGTACATTGTAAGATCCATCAGAATAAACTCCCATCGATACCCAGGTTCCCTGATGATATTGCAATGAAAAATAGACATAAACCTTAGTTGAAGCCATTCAATATAAAGAATTTGAATTAAAGATTGAGCAAGACATAACCAACCTCAGGAGTTCCTAGAACCCAATCTCTAATGTGATCACAAGCAGCACTGGCGGCAGATAGTGCACTTGAAAGCTTTCTAGCTTTAATGATTGCAGCGCCCCGTTGTTGGACGGTAGCTATGAATTCTGCATTCAACCTTGACGATGAAAATTACATCAATGCTTTATTAAATGCAAAAAGAAAAAAAGTAATAAATACATCAAAACAAGTTTAAAGTGTGAGTCATAGTATTTGTCCATCGACATACCAGGCATCATCAGCTACGAGCTCACGGACAGGCTTTTCTGCAGAAGAGATTTTAACAGTTGCGTGGTTGACATCAGGGTACTGACTTGACGAATGGTTGCCCCAAATTATAACATTTTTCACATTAGAAACCTCAACGTTCAGTCTTTCAGAAATTTGACCCAGTGCCCTGTTATGGTCCAGTCTGGTCAAACAAGTAATGTTTTTCTCAGGAATGGATGGTGCGAATTCCTTCAAGATCAAGGCATTGGTGTTTGCAGGGTTGGCAACAACAAGAACCTGCATGATGATACCGAGTTAAAAGAAATGTAAATATTTCTGGAAATATATAAAATGTGATTAATGTTTCAAAAAATATGTAAAAAGGACTACTCATTTTCTGAAGAAAAGAATCACAAGGGATTTGCCATACATGACCAAAATACACATATGAACCAGGTGGAACCTTTCAAACAAGAAGCCAACTTATTTAGTGAAATTTCAACCTCTATCTAGTACAAGATCAAATCAACAGAATCCCTATGGATTGTCCAAATGCATTCAAACCCAAATCTCTTTTTCATTAGCATTAAACTAAAATAAATTCAGTACAGGCAATGTATTGGCTTTACATTTATCACCAGCACATGAAAACCATGACAATAATAGCGTTTAATCAATCGATCAGCCAACAACTTGTTTCCATAACCATGACAATAATAAGCTATTTCTATAAGAAACAATAAAATAAAGTCAAATTGTTTTCATACAAACTATGAACTGTTTTCATAAGCTATCCTGGAGAGCTTATGAAAATAAACTGAAAACATGTCATGAGCTGTTTCCATAAGCTCTCCCAAGTAGTCTCACAAGTGATTATGGTAGTAGATAAGTTCAAATAAGTCAATCCAAACAGGTCTGAAAGAGATGCATGAAAAAGGGGGAGGAGGAACATAGAACGGAACATATTTTTTTTGACATAAAATGCGGCAGAACTAGAAATTGAAATTAATTAAGACAAAAGCTTGAGGATTCAGAATTAAAGGATCACCTTGCAGTTTGCAGCAGCATGTTTCTCAAGAGCAGAAGCTTGGGACTTGTAAATAGAGACATTTTTTGTCATCACATCTTTCCTCTCCATACCTTCTTTTCTAGGGAACCCACCAACCATAACAGCAATATTGACTCCAGTGCATCCCTCAACCACATCAGTTGTAGCAACAACACCTGAAACAAATAATTTTCATAATACCTTTTAATCCTGTGAAGCATTTAATCAACCAACTTCAAACCAGAAATATGGCTGTCCAAGAAATTCATGTAACATTTAGCGAAGAGTAAAACTCAAACCTTTAAGAAGAGGGAATGCAGCATCCACTAACTCCATTTTAACACCATTCAGTGATTCAGCTGCTGGTGGGATGTCAAGCATGTGGAGGATCACAGGCTGGTCAGGGCCGAGCATCACTCCCCTAGCAATCATAGGGACAAGAGCATATCCAATTTGTCCTAAAATTGGCAAAACACTATTTAGTACAAAAAATTATGCCTAAAAGATTTTATGTTGAAATCAAAAATTGCTTTTGTGAACATTTTGACCATATTTGGATAAACAACTTCACTAAACACTTATAGCATAAATACTTAAAATGTAAATGATTATGCATAAGCTATTTCTATATCAAAAGTTAAAATAAGGACAAATTGTTTTCATATGAGCTATAAGCTGAAAACATCTTATTGAAATGTGTTATAAGTTATTTCCATAAACTCTCACAAATAGTATCACAAGCGTTTATGTCCGTAGATAAACTCAAATAAGTCAATTCAAATAAATCCTTTGTGTCCAAACACTTGCCAAATGGGATGACAGGCAATAAATCATTTGTAAATCCAATCGTCTGTAAACCCAATCATCATACAAAAGAATACCCTACTCACAAAAAGGCCCAGAAAGTTTGTATAAAACTGCAAAGAGTACACAAAAAAATACAATATTGTTTCTAACAAACAGAAAAGTTTAAAAGAAGTGTGCAATTGAAAACCAAATTGATGCATTAGTAAACCAACTTCAAAGAACTATGTTTACTTCAAGTTGCTACAAGTTCTATTTCTAAATAAAGCCAATTAAGAAAAGAAAAAAAAAAACTAGTGAATCTAAAATATGAAACATGATACTAGGATCAGATCAGATCTGATAAAAAAAAAAGATCCTTAAACAAAACAAAACAAAAAGATAATTATTACCTGCAGCACCAGTGACAAGAACACGAACAGGGTCTTTGGCCATATTTTTTGATGAAAGAAAGGTAAAAGAATAGAGTTAGTGTTGTGAAGAGTGAAGACAAGTACTATTTGTCTATTTATTTATTCACGGAGAAGCCAATGCTACGCATGAAACGACACCGCTTTCACGGAGATGCTGATAAGTGGTATCGTATATGGTACCATGCCACAAGCAAGAAAGGATATTCTCTTATTTTACTACCATAGCATAGCATGCCTCATCCACATATACAAAGCTACTACTATGCTTATGCTATGTCACATCACATTCATTAATAATGCTTTCAAAATATTATTGATTTATTGGGATGTCATTTATTTATTACAGCTCTAAAATGCAACTAAGAGTCAACACATAAAAATATGAACTAATACTAGTATACTTCACCAGTGGAGACTATAATGCGAACGCGATTGAAACTTTTTTTTTTCTTCCAAGAGTCCTAGTGGTTTAAATGATGGTGGCGTTTACGATGGGAAACCAGAAAGCTTTCCCACTATGGGAAAGTCTTTTTCAATGGTTAGATGGTTGAGAAACACAATTTTTATTATGGACTGTCTACACCAAATTTTTTTCCTTTCTCTTTTACATTCTTATTTTTTTGTTTATATCTGGAATACACGATTTTTATCATAGACCGCCTACACCATATTTTTTTCTTTTCTCTTTTACACTCTTATATTTTTGTTTAGATCTGGAATTTTTTTTCTTTTCTTGATCTAGAAACAATTGGTCGGATTTTCTCGCTCGCGCACATCAGCGTGCGCGCGCGCCCTTATTTTAAGAGTGACTTAGAAGTTGAATTTTTTACGATTTTTTGCAGGCATGTTTAAGACATAAAAACAACATCGCCCACAAAAAACGAGAATTTTCCGACAAGGGCAGATTAAATATGAATTTTTTATGCGCCAAAAACTCAAGAACGCGAAACAACAAAACATGCACCTAGAAAACGAATTTTGAGCTGGTTTTTTGCAGATCCTCTATATGTATTACCTCATGATAAAAATCGTGTATTCCAGATCTAAACAAAAATATAAGAGTGTAAAAGAGAAAGGAAAAAAATTTGGTGTAGACGGTCCATAATAAAAATTGTGTTCCTCAACCATCTAACCATTGGAAAATGCTTTCTCATGGTGGGAAAGCTTTCTGCTTTCCCATTGTAAATATGTTGATTTTTATTTCTGACTATAGCATTTTGTTGTGAAGTGATGGGAAGAACTACCTTTCTTCTATCCATAAAACTCGATCGACTAAAAAATCTAAATTCAATTTCAATTGATCAACATAAGGTTGGTCTTAAAGGCATTACTTATAAATTATGATGCAAAGATAAACATATCGATCCCCCCGTAAGAGAAACAATTTCAAAAAAGAAATAGAAAACATGTGTTAAAGCTTCACCACAAATTTGAGGTTTCACAACAATTAAAAACTAACTTTGCAAATACATTGATGAAGGCTAGGGTTACTAGCATGAGCGCCGCTTCCAAATAAGCTATAAGCGTAAAATCCATTAGCTTTCTTTTTGCTATTACGTGATTCAATTGCCTTCTTGCTTTCATTAATTCAATTACGTGGTTTTTGTTTCGGGACTCAATTACTTGCGTGACATTAGTGGTCAACTTGTGATATTATGAATTCTCCTTTGCTTCATCTGAGGATTTACGGGCAGTTTGGACGTATGGAACGGTTAATTTGTATTCAGGGCTGTTTCAATTGTTTGAATGGACAAAAGACTTTAATGCACGTACTCAACGTCACACACGCGCAAGTTTGGATGCGGTTGTTAGAACTGCCACAAGAGTATTGGATGGAGCGTACTCTCTGTGAGATATCTAGTGCAATCGGAACCCCACTCCTTATTGATAGTGCAATGCAAAACCGTGTTTTCGGACATTATGCTCGGGTCCTGGTGGACATGGATCTTTCCAAGCAAATTTATCATGAGGTAATGGTCGAAAGGGAGGGATTCGCTTTTAGTGTCGAGGTTTCATATGAATGGTTACCGGCTTTTTGTTCCCACAACAAGAACATGGGTCACACTATCACCAATTGTCGATGGATTCATTTGTATAAGGACAAAATGGTGGAACAACCTATTCAGTTAGGTTCCAACCTAGTTGAGATATTTCTGAGGCTCCCTGGTATCCAACCTCTCTTGGCTTATTTAAAAAAAAATACTTTGCAAGTTTAGATCAAAATAGTATTATATTTTCACCAAGGAAAAATAGTAAGAGATAATATTATTTCATAAATGTTGTATTTTTTTTACAACAAAATAAATTTCACGTTCCAATGCATAATTTTTGCCTTAAGTTTACCTATAAAATATTTTGGAATATTTTTTTTATTGAACTATATATGGAGTGATATTTGTATCTTTAGATCTTCATCATTTAATCGTTTTTTATTTGTACGAATAATGCAAATGCGGGTAGAATGAACTCATAAAGCCATTTAGACTTTTACTTCAAAAAAAAAAAAAACCATTTACACTGTCCTTGCATGTACGTATCTCTTTTCTCTGTTTTAATTTGATTTTCTTTTTGCATTTTTAATATGAAACTATTTATATAGATATTGAAACTGGTTTGTTTTATGAGTAGTGCTAGCAACACTCTCTTTTCAACATTCTCCGTAACAATCTCTCTCTTATTGACTTAAATCAATGTGGATCTTATGCATTGAAAATGAATCTCATTTAAAATGGTGGGACAAACATTGATTTCATGAGTGATTGTTAAAGAAAATATTGAAAAGAGAATGTCTCTAACATTCCTCTTGTTTTAGGTAAACTTAAGGCGATAAGAGAGCGATCGAGAGCACAATCAGTTTGAGGTTGCGGTAGAAAAAAGGGACGGAAAGTTGTGCTTCACTCGGGTGGATGGAACTATATAAAGCATGCTTGGGTCACTATAATATATATTCAACCCAAGCATTTGTGAAATATTCAACGATAGATATCATGCTTAAATCAAATAGCAGCGGCACAATCCCTCTTTTTTTGTGACAAATGTTAATAATTAGATGTTATGTTAGTTTTTCTCATTCGTCCGCGACCAGAACCTTTAACTCCTCATCCTTTATCTCAAACCAGTTGAGTCACCCCAAATCCTCCTCTATCTAACTCTGGTGCGTACAAGGTTGCATTAAAATCTACATATTTTTCTAATGTTATACATTAATTGTGTGTGTTGATTCCCTACATTACTCTCCGCAAACACAATTTGCTATTCAGTAATGTCTTGGACATTAATAGATGTATATATCTTCAACGTTGCATTAAAATCCACGTATTTTTCCAATGTTATTTTTTTTTTTTTGACATTAGGGTGGAAATAGGCCAGACCGAGCCAGACTTTGCTTAAATAGATCAGACCTAGTTGAAAAAACTAAAGCTTAAGTCTGGCCTATTAGTCTGTCTAAAGCTTTATTTTAAGTCTGACCTGACCTTTTTAAAAATCCAGTCTATAAAAGCCTAATTTGTACTAACAATTTTAAATAGAACATTTGACCTACTTTTATAAAAACACTAATAAGCATATATTTTTTAAAAGGCTAGTAGGTCAATAAAATTTTGTAAAGCATGTGCATCCATTTCCCCCCCACTTTCAGGGCCGACCCAATGCTAGATGAGGCCTAAAGCAAACTCCAAAGTGAGACTTTTTTTAGTTAAAAAAATATTAATAATATTTTATTTTTATTTAAATTTTATTTTTTTTTATAAATTTTGAGATACAAAATCATTTATTAAATTATCATAATCAATTTCATTTAACATTTATTTTTCAATCAACAACAAAGACAATTCATTTTTTCTTTACATTGTAACAATTTATTTAATCTTTGTTGAAACATTGCTAATGTGAAATTGAAAAAAAAAAACAAAAGCCTAAAAAAATTGAGCAACTGGATGAATGAAGAATGAATTGATGTGTTACTTAGGTTTCAAAGAGAAAGTCAAAGTCTAAAAAAAAAGAATATACAAAGTTTTTTTCCTCGAAAAAAAACAAATTAGCATCACAATTCTTCACAATGGGATGAAAGACACGTTTATTTTTTCGGAGGTCATTCTGTCTTTCTCCGAGGCCTTTTTTCAGGGATTATCTCACTATGAACTATTGGACATATCACTAATCGGAGGCCTTATTTCCTTAGTAAAAAAATATTTTTTTGGGGCTAAAGCCCTTGCTTGGGGCGCCTACCCCTTATGCCAGCCCTGCCTACTTTATAAGCATATATTACATGTATATCCAATACAATTTCGTAGAGCTAGTACAACCATTTTGTAGAAGCTAATAAGTGTGTATTATATAATGGAGTATATATATAATTACACATATATGAGTCGGTCTGGTAGGCCTAATGGGTTTTTCTATAAGCCTTAGCCTGACATATTTAAATTAATGAGCTTTTTAAAAAGCTTGAGCCTAACATATTTAATAAACGAGCTAGGTCGAGCCGGGCTTTAAGTAGACTGGGTCATAGGCCCCTGACAGACGACATAGCCTATGCCCACCCCTATTTGGTGTAAACTAGGTATCCTCTGTGCGCAATTGCGGAGACTAATCCCTCGAACCTTGTGGGACTCAAATGGACGGCAAACTCTCCCTAAGAGTTGTAATGCTACTGTATGCTCAAGGCTGAATTCGAACATAAGACCTTGGTTAAACTAGAAGAGACTTGTGTCATCTCATGTGAGCGCTCTTAGGTTCCAATGTTATTTTTTAATTATGTGTGGTGATTCCCTAGACTCCCCTCTTAAATACAATTTGTCAATACCAATACAGTGACATTAATACATGTGTATATTACCAAGATTGCATTAAAATCTAAGTATTTTTTTGTAATGTTATGCATTAATTGTATGCACCGATTTCTTAGACTCCTCTCTAAAATACATTTTACAATTTATCAATGCAATTGCATTAAAATCTCCGTATTTTACCAATGTTGTACATTAATTATGTGTGCCAATTCTATAGACTCCTCTTTCAAATACACTTTTTCATTTACCAATGCAGTGACATTAATATAGAGTTATTAATTGAGACCCATTTGATATTTTTTTAGATATTGAGTTGGAGAGATTTGATACTTATTAAGTAATCTTAAAAAAAAGTAATCATGTAAAAACAATTATAAAATAAGTGATGTGTAAATACATGACCAACTTAAGCACCACTTTGAATCTCTAAAGTAAAAAATGCAAAAGTCATTAATTGAATTTATAATGGACATTGATCGAAGAAAACCCGTCAATTGAACAAAACAAACACTCCGTCATGACGAAAAGTCAAACAACATCGTACTAAAACGGTGAACAAATCAACATTGTCGCACTTGGATGGCAAAATCACATAGAAAACACAAAAGAAAAACTAAAACTTTGTGAAAAAAATCTATTTAAATAGAAGGAAAATAATAATTAAGATGGGTGATTTCAGACAAAAAAAAATGTTCCTAAATCACCCCCTCTCTAAGGTGGTGCATTACAAGAATAGATGGTGCAAATAGTATCATCCATATGAGAGACCCAAAGTTCAAGGCCCATTGCATTATCATCATGATTTCATACATTGTCATGGAAGTAACATTCGATTTGGCATGACAATGAGGCGGGGAGGGGACGAGTTTTACCTTCCTCGTCCTCATACCCTACTCTCAAATACTCACTAGTTACCATACATATACCCAACATGGATGAGAAATCAAATTTCATCCTTGTCCCCGACTGGTTCGGGTATCCCCACATCATCCCCATCCCCGCAGTGGATAATTTTTTTAATAAAAAAAAAAAGTATTTTTCAGCGCGGGCTCAATGTTGTAATGCATTATCCATCAAAGAGATGATGACGATCGTTGACTATGGTGATGGAGAAGAGAGAGACCGAGGGAGTGAGATGTGGAAGGAGAAGAGAGAGAACTTAGAGAAGTGAGTGTCGTCTGAAAGACTGAGACTTTGATTGTATGAGTGAAATGATTTAGGGTTTGAGTTTCTAGTTATATAAAAGGGAAAATAAATTGATTTTTTACATTCGGGACAAGTTTGGGTATGAGTTCGGGATGAATATTTATATCTCATTACCGGTCCCGTACCCGTGTTTTAAAATCGGAGAAAACTCAAACTCATACCAAAACCTAGTCAAAGCGGGGAAAACCGTCAATTTAGGTTTGGTTCGGACGGGTACCCACGGGTATGGGCTTTCTTGCCATGTCTACATCCAATGCAACATTCTTTGTTGTCATGGCTACTGCATCATGTAAGTACTACCTTTGCAAACCTTCCTACATATTCACACTTCAATGAGTTCATTATTAAATCACCTTGATTACAATAATTGATGGTTACTACTTTCTGGAGCCTTTTCCATATTGTTTTTAAATGTTTTGCTCTTCATATCTGATTCTCTCATTCTTGTAGCAACCTTCAAATCCAAGAAAGGATCACAGATAACAGCTTGAATTGGAAGAAGTACGTAAAGTTGGACTTGGACCCTATGAGCCACTAGTATAGACACGAACACCATGGTATAGACGCAGACAACATATAAGACACATAAATGTTGACATCGATAATTATTTGAAACAAAAAAATAAAAATGACATAAACTTTGGAAATGGGGCCCACATAGAGTGGTAGGACCAACATTGATTTCTTTCAACAGGAGAATAAGTGTTAGAGTGTGTAGAAAAGAGAGTGTGGCTAACACTCCTCTTTGTCATAATAGCGAAAATTTGTATTCTGAGTTTCTTTTTTTTAATACTTGGTAGAGTTTAAAACATCAAAGGAAATGTAAATTGGATCAAAGTTATACAAAATCTGGGTATCACAAAGGAGCAAAAGTATTTCAAGCTGACAAATACAGGAAGGGAGCATATGAAAAGTAAGTGGATTTCTGTTGTTTTAAATATCAATATAATGTCACAAGTGCTAGATTCTTGGTTTCCTTAGCCAATTGGTCCAGGGTTCAATGTCTGGTCGGTGAGTATGGAAAAACATATGTTGAGAGATCAACCCCTTAAATGTAGACCTTACTCCAAGTATTTGAAAGACCTGGGGTTTCCCTCCGAATTTCCTCTCCAAGATCCAAGAATCATCTCTTTTCTTTGTCGTCTGTTATTTATATCCTGTTATTTATCGCAGACTCTAACTAACTAGGTCTAACTATTAACTAACCAACTAGCTAACAAATGTCAAGCAATATGTTGCTTGTGCTAATTACTTTCAAGGCTAGCATCTTTTACATCATTTCATGTGTATGTGAAATTTTGTTTACTTTGAAGTTATAAAGCTTTTATATAGTTACATTATATAGGAAGCCTCACCTTTTGTAGCTCAGGATCTTATTCCTCGCAGCCTTTCTGATATATTAGTTGTGCTCTTGTCAACATCATAATCTAGGTCTCTTTATCTTGTTTCTGTTATAAAAAGATTGAAATGTGTAAGATAAGTTCTTACGATAATCTTTTCCTCAAGAGCATTTATACTATAATGCGAAGTGAACGAAGGAAGTGGATGTAGTAGGTTTTGGATATCAATCGGAAAAGGATAATGAAATGGTTTGTAAAGAGAAGCAAGCTTACCTGTATGTAGAGTTTCTTTCTTCCTCTTCTTTTCTTCTTTTGTACCATTTTCTCTGGGTGAGGTTGCTTTTATGAGTAGGTTGCGACTTCTGAGATCAGTGATACTTGTTGGACAAGGATATCAATGATATAAATTGATGAAAATGAAAGATTTGATGGTTTTACTACATGTGGTCCGGCTAACTTTTTAATATTTAATTGTTAAACTCTTGTTCTTTTTCTATTTGACTCATTTCATAACTTGATGAGATTGACATTATCTTCCATCCACCGACTCTTGGTTTATATTTGTTCTTAAGATGTGGAGCATTGACACATAATGCAAAGTCATGCATGGAGAGGCCTCAAAGGATAGGAGCAAAATGGACTAGCAAGCATGTTGATCCTGATGAGAAGATAGAAACATTTGAACTCAATTACAATGGCAAATGAGATCAATCAAATGGTTATGATACAGAAACCTATGCTAATGTCATTGAAAGATACGAGACAAGAGACGAGGCTCGAAGGAAGTACTTAAAAGAACAACAATTAAAGAAGCTTGTGGAGAAAAATAGAAATCGAAAATGGGGAAACGGAGTGTATTGATAATGATGACAAGATGCTCTAAAGGTTGATGAAGCTAAGGTTGGTGAAAGCAAACAAATTGACTTTGTCAAATGAGGTGGCAGTACTAATTATATTTGTCTTCCTGTTTGTGATTAAGATTCTGATTCTATTTGTTTGCTTTAGAAACTTGTGTATCTGAGAGGACATTGTAAAATACCTTTTGAATCTAGATGTAAATTCTGCTTACTATGATCCGAAAACCTGTTCTACGCGAGGGGATCCCCTTCCCGACGCTGATCCTAATAAAAAGTTTTTGGAGTGAGTATCACATGAAATTTTATTTGGCTTTTAGATCTAAAGCTTTGTTCAAATTTAATGTGTTCGCTATTTTCTGATTAGGGATCATAGCCAATATAGAATGAGTGGACAAGCTTTAGAGTTCAAGCAACTTAACATTCATGCTTGAGAAGCATTTGAGAAAGGCCAGGATATTCACATGCAAGCTGCACCTTCCCAAGCTGAATTTATGTAGATAATTAAAGAGAAGTTGAGGTCACAGATGAAATATGCTGTAGTGGAGAAGTATGGAAATCCACCAGCCCTAGAAGAGATTCAGAAGGAGCTAGCTTCTTTTGGGACAAACCGAGAGACTAGTAGAATATGATTGTGCTGGTAGGATTATAAAAGGCCCCGGTAGTAGTGTAAAATTTTCTACTTGAATGAATTTGCACATTATATTTAATTCTTCTATTGTCATTAATCATTATGATGTATATAGGAAACATGTCTCACAAAAAGCAAGTATACAGAGGACATATACATCAATAATCACACAAGTGTATGGGGTTTATGGTGGAAGGATCACCATGGGGCTACAAATGTTGTAAGCAAACTACTAAAAATACTTACTGCACTATATTGACCATAAAACTGTATCTGAAGGCAAGTCCTCCTATTTAATTACTTTTAGAACATTCTTCTCTGCTCTCAGTCTTTATTTGTAACATTTCCATATGATTAATCTTGTTTACTGTTTACTTTATCTCCCTCTTTCTTGTTTCATTGTCTTTGTTTGGATATTGCTTTTAATTTGATATGATTTATTAATGGTATTTTCCACATTTTAAGTGCTTGATAAATAGCAACTCCATGTATTATCACACATGTTTGATAATGGAAATCGGTCAATTGTGCCTACGTCTGAGACTGCAGAGTGGCTGCAATTCCTTTCTATTATTCCAAGCTTAGAGTTTAAGGTGTACAACTTGTATTTAAATATTACAGTCCAAATCACAAATAAACATACAACCAAACATGCAATAAGTTCTCCATGTTAACATCTCAATGTTTCTAAACCAGTCTTACTTTTTGGGAGATGCTGGTAATCCAGCAACTACATTTTGAGGAGAAGCTCAAATGGATGAGGTGAATAGCTCGGCGCACACCATGAAAACCAGAACAAAAAATTTGATTTATACTTTTCAATCCAATTTGTATTACTAACTTAGTTTGTCATATTATAACTAATGTACAATTGATGAGAAGTTTCCTATGAGCAAAGATAATGAAGAATAAAAACAAGGAAAAATAATTCCTTACAAAAGCCTAATATTTATATATTCATGCAATTCAATAAATAACAAGAATAGCAATCCTAAACAACCAATCTATGTTAATTGTTAATGTTAATCACTATGAATCTTTCAGGCACTTCTTGCTAGCATTTCCTGATATTCCATTAGGGACCTCTCTTTCTGAAGCCTCACATCTTTATAAAACTTGTTTATGAACTCCTCTGCCCTATCATCTACCTGAAGCTGAGGTGTCTTGCCAACAACAATCTTCCATGCATCTTCAATAGTATCTATGTCGCCGCTATCCATCATGCCAACCATCTCTTTGCCTCTGCTTGTTTCCTCTAGTCCATTATTAGTCTTGTCTACGGCGTCCACACACTCGGAAAAGAGGTCATCGATGCGTATGGCGGATTTGTTCTTGCTAGTAGCATAAACATATGATGTTTTGGATCTTCTGGAGGGTATGAGGGAATTGAAGGTTGTAAGGATGCGTTTAAAGGTTGCTTTTAACCCCTTCTTAACAGGATGAAGCTTCTTTCCTAGCCTCATAGGTGACATATCAACAAAGACTTTTTGTTTTGAAAGGAGAAGACAGGGCTATAACTTTGAAATGATTGATATGGTGAAGGAATGTTTGATGCACTCAAATACCAAAGTTCTATAGTTTGATTTCTTCATGTAACACAACAAGGGTACGTTTGGAATATATATTTTTTTACATTAGGGATAATAAATTATAGAAAGTTTTTTTCACATATGATATTTTTAAATTTAGAAAGATTATATTACGAATTGATTCCAATATGAAACAAGTTCAAATGTGAATCATATGATATTTTTAGTTTTTTATTTTATTTTTTTGTTGCATTTTGGTTATTTATTTGCTTATTCAGGTAGGAATACGAAAATAAATTCATTACAAATGTTTTTAACATAAAACAGTTAATTTGCCAATGGATTAATATCCTAATTTTCACGATATGCTCCAAATATGGTAATTAATTTTAAATCAAAAGATATGGTAATATTGAATCACTTCCAATATTGATACTCAAGGATGGACACAAGTTGTAATATAATTAAAAAAGACCTAAAAATGGTTCAATTTTGTAATCCAAATATATATCTTTCGGCAAATATATAATTTACAGCACGGAAACAATCTTATGTGCCAAGTTAAGGATATATTTCATCTATTTATTAAAAAAAAATATCATCCATTTATTAAAAATCTATGATTGATAAAAACCTGTGATTGATGAAGTCATAGTAAAAACCTGAAATGGATGAAATTAAAAAAATTGCAAGCATTTTTTTGGATGAACAAAAACCTGGAAGCATTTTTTCCATGTCAACGGATGAAATTTCCGTATACTTAATAAAAAAACATGAATGAAAAAGTGTCGATTTGATTATTTCTATTAAGTGGTGATTTTATCAATTTCTACTATAAAATAACAACCATTAATATGAATTTTTACAAACATTCTGAGCATCCTTTAGAAATCGATAAGAAAAAAAAAAAACCTCCATTGTCATGATATATATGATATGTCTCTGACTGAAATAAATAAAGAAATATATCCATCTTGATTGCCTCCATTCACCTTTGCCAATACAATAATGCATCCAATTTTCAGCATTAAATATTATAAAGTGCAAAGATCCGTTTAAAAAAAAAACACAATAATAGAGCGAGATTACACACACCAGAAGAGTTGGAGATCACAGTATGTTTATAGTGAGTAATTATGAGGCTTTGATTAAACTGATATGGAAGGTTAGGATTTGGTGTCAATATAAAGTTTGATATTTGGTGTCAACGGATCCTAACTCATATATATATATATATATATATATATATATATATATATATATATATATATATATATATATATATTATATATATAAATGTTAACTAGTGCCCCGAGGTACTAGTTAAAGACCTTAAATAGTAATTTTTTATAAAAGTTTGTGTAATCAATACATTGATAATTGAAAACTTTAACATTTTTTAAAAATAATTACTTAGTTTAAAATGTTTAAAGAGTGGTCAGGGATACTCGTTAATAAGACTCATATGATATCATCACCTCTTAAAATTCAGGTATAATATTTATGTGCAACTAATTTGTTGATATGGTTCGTTGAACTGATAAGTAAAATCATGTAAGTAAGTCTTACTTATGGATTTATTATTGCTTTAATCAAACAAAATAAGTTTTGGGTTTTCAAAACTCCATGGTTGATCTTAGTGTATTTCGCTCTGAGCCATTTTCTTTTCTCGGTGGTTGGGAGTTTATAGGCAATTTTGAGCTTGAAATTTTTGGCTAAGATCACGTTGGGACATCTTTGATTTAGGAGAAATCCTTAAATCCCCTTGATTGAGTTTGGGTTGATTTGTTAAATACTTCGGTATTTGCAAAGATGACAAAACTTGACACTGTTTGGTTTTACCAACAATAGATGTATAAATAGTTCTTACATACTAGATTTTACTTTGAAGAACAACTAACCATAACACTTGTTGTATTTTTATCATTATGAATGATAATAATTTGAATAAAGATAATCAAGACAACTTGATTAAAAACCAAGAACTTGTTGAATATCCAAAAAGTTTGGATAAAATCAATAAATGGACTATGCCTTCCGTTCCTCCAAAACAAATTTATAATATTGGCATGTTTGATCTAGCCTCTAGATTTGCTATTAAAACTATGGAACAAGCTGTTCGGATTTATGATAATATTCAGTTTATCCCTTTATTAAATAAAAAAGATTTAAAATCTTTTAAAGGATATAATTTTATCCATATTGGATTAATACAAGTATCATTTAGACCATTAACTTTACTTGGTTTAAATTCTAGCATTATGGCTTATGTTAAAGATGGTAGATGTAAAGACTTTAAATAATCTTTAGTTGTTGTTGTTGAAACTAGTCTTTGCCATGGACCAGTTTGGTTTGATGTCATGTCAATTTAATCATCAATCATCTTGAAGCTCTCTCCATCCTTGAATTACTCTTCAAGAGAATTAATCAAGTACAAGCCCCACTTTCAACCACGTCCTTGGTAGTCCCAAGAGTTTTCCCAGTTTAGTTATTCTCTTCTATCCATTTATGATTATCCTTGCATCCAACTATACTTTGTAGTCCCATAAGATTCGCCTTTACCTCTTCAATCCTCTAAATGTTTTTCGCCCTCTTCACGATATTGCGTCTAACTACCGTAGGCCTTTTCTATACTCATTAAGATTTCCCTGCATCCAACTATATTTGACTTTTGAGGTAGTCCCATCATCTTTAAATTCTTGCTTTCCTTGCTCTCTGATAAGTCATAATTTATAGGTTTTTTAGGGTTTCTTTTTATGCAAGTTTAGTTGTTTTTCTTTATTTTCTTGAGCTATTTTACTTCAGTACCTTTGTTTTTCTTTTTAAGAAAAAATAATGATGAGCAAACACTTTGGAGCAAAATCACAAAAAGCCGGGCAAGAAAAGTCAAGTTTCAAGGCAAAAATGAGATGGCACGGTCGTGCCATCATTTACACTGACCGCGCGCCCATCCTGGGCAGATCGTGCCATCCTAGGCAGTGGGATCACGCACGGCCGTGCGTTCAGAGAGCACGGTCGTGCGCCTATCCAGTTCATCAGAATTTGGCGTTTTGGAACTTGGCACGACCGTGCGCCCATATGACACGGTCGTGCGCGTTATGCAGTCAGAAATAAGGATTGAAAACTCTTAGTTTTTGCCAATTATTGCTGTGTAATTCGTTGTTAATGCTTTGTCTAAGGCTTTAGGCTATAAATAGGGCTCTAATCAGAGTTGTTTCTCATCTTGGAATGAGTGTAAAGTTACTATAGTGAGATTGTAACTCTACTTGTTCTAAGCTCAAACATTTATAAAATTTTTGCACTTTTACAATTCCTTGCAATTTATTTTATTGTTCTTTACATTTCTGCACTTTACTTTTCCGCAATTTTACAATTCCTGTCATTTACATTCTTGTCTTTACAATTCATGCAATTTATATTTTGTCAAGTGTCTACAATGAAGTCTTGTGAGTAGACTTGTCTAGTATTGGGATTGTTGGAAAAGTCTAATGACTAGATCCTAATCAAACCAAGCCTAGACTCTATTTTATATAAAAACCATTTTCCTATCTAATCTCATCGTTTTCTAAACTCAATAGCAAGTGTTGAACGAAGTACCGAACGGAGAAGTTCAACAACTACTATTTCATCATTTCAAATATCAAGTGAAGTATCGAACGAAGAAGCTTGATATTGGATCAAATGAGATTAGACAAGGTGTCACAAAGCTTGATGGCAAAAAGACCAAATGAATAGATTTGTGAAGCTTTGAGCCCATAAGACTCGTACTTAATGGGTCTCATATAGCAATCAACCATGAGAATAAGCGTGGTTGCTATTGAGATACATTCATGTAGTTCGAAAGAGACCATGAATTACCTTAGAGAGTCATGTCTTTGGAAAATGGATCCAATATAAAATAGAGAATAAGCTTGACCGATTATGTTCTGTCATTAGATATACCAATAAATCCCAAGACGCTTTTTATTTTATTGAATCAAAACTAAATATTTTCCAACTTAAAATTTTAACTTGGTCAGCTAACATATTCTGAAAATATAATCGGTACTTGCTAAGCTCCCTGTGGATCGATATTTTTATTACGTGATATTAACCGTGCACTTGTGGTAACGTATCACTCTCTATTGCTTTCTTGAAGGTCCTCGGTTCTGAATCTTGAAATTCTTCGGTCTTAATTAGAGCATACCACGCAAGGTCTTTATAGTCATGCCACTTTGGTACAACGTATGTCCCTAATTTTCCCTATTTCTTACCAGTTAGCCATGAGCCACTGTTAGTTGTCTTATTCTTGTCCCACTAGTGGAAGTCTCCACCTCAAGATGAGTTTTCTCCGCCACAACATCACACCAGAATCCCTTTGGCGACTTAACTTCCAAAAGTGTACCCCTATTATGCCTTTTTCCTAGTAACCGGGAAAACTCGCTAAACTTCTTTAAGACAAACCTCGAGTCATTGTCAGTTTCCAAAAAATTTCAATTTAGTTTAGATACCTAGCAAACCTTGTTTAGCTAGTCCACTTAAACTCGTCTTACTAACATTCCCTAACCCAAAATCATGTATCTAAAATTTACCATGTGGGTCTTAACTAGCTATTAATGCATGACTAATAATAGTAGAACCATCTTGCATGTACAACCCACATATTTTGGTACCTCTACATGTTATATTTACATCATGCAAAATTTCCATTACCCCATGTTTGAAACTAGTGCCATAGCCTAAACCATTAAACATTCTCACATCTTGCAAAATGAACTCAGGGTTTTCAAATATCATAAGATGACCTGAATTCATATTGTGAACCTTACAAGCATCTTCATTTTCAAGGTGAACAAATCCACCTTCTTCCATCTTCATATTTTAAAGTATTCATGTCTTGGATACATGTGAAAAGAGCATTCAAAGTCCATTAGTCAACTCTCCTTCGATTCTCAACTTGTCGCTACTAGTGCCTCCACACTCTCACAATCCTCATCTGAGCCAACTACAACTTGCATGAAGTCATAATTTTCCCTTAACTCCAGGCAATCCTTCATGAAGGGATCATTCTTCTGACAATTGAAGCACTTCAACTTGCCAGCCACCACCCCCTTATTTTGATATAGCTTTGTTCCTTTTGCTCTTACATTTTCATCTTGATACACTCAAGACTTACCCACTATTCTCCACCTTAAAATCTGCAAGCATGGTTAGCTCTTTGGACTTAATCATCAATTAGACCTCCTTTATGGTAGTAGTATCTTCCTTTCTATAAAATATTTAATTCTTAAAGTCCTTAAAAGATTTGGGCAACAAACGTAACAAAGAGTAAAGTCTTATCCTCCTTGTCAAGCTTCACTTCAATATTCACCAGTTCATCAATGTTTTTTTTAGACCATGTTAATTGTTCCACTATGAATTTTGACTCTACCACCCTGAATAATTATAGAGTTGTTGTTTTAAATGCAACCTATTAGTCAATTAATTGATTGTCGGAACAAAATCGGTTTTGTATAATTCCTTTAGAGTTTTGATGATTACAAAGTATTGAAGAATAATTGGATGTGCTAATATATGTTCAAGTGTGCAGGACCATAGAATAAAAGTTAATAAGGTTTGAACATGTATAAGATCATCAGAAGCACAAAGAGAAGCTGAAATACTATGGTAGAAGATCTAAAGAAAGGTCAACCATAAGTTAACACCTTGGATCAGAAGAAAGGAAGTCACTCATAAGCTGAAGATCTGCATCAGACTCTGAAGAACAGAAGACCCAGCGGGACCCAAAAGCCACGTCAGTTTTGTCCTCTATCAAGAATGTAGATGTCTCTATCAAGACTCTGATAGTACAGTTTGTCCTTTTCTGACCACGTGTTGAAACAAACAAAGAACTTCAAAGACAATGAGAATGAACGGATAATTCTAGTTGCAGCAAAGGAATTTCAAATGTCTAATCAACGACATTATCCATATCAGGAAATGACCAAACATTCTTGATTTGAAACTTCTCAACGATTTTTAATGCGCTGGCATCTCTCCAACGTCTCTCAAATCCTTGCTTATATAAGGAGTTGAAGACTTGAAGAACAATAACAAGACCATGCTATTTTTACTGGGCCCTTACTCTGTCAAATCAAAAAGCGCATATAACACTTAAGAATTTCTTATCAAAGTTTGTGTCTTAGAAATTCTAAGTTTAAGAGTATGTTTTGTACTTAATTGTTTACACCTCTGAGTGTATATCAAATGTAAGAACAAATATTTTATTTGTAATCTTTTAGAAGTCTCTTTCAGTTGTGATTGAGCATTTGGAAGTCTCTTGCTTGTGTGCTCGAGTATTGGAAGTCTCTTGGTTGTGTCCTTGAGCAATTTGTAATCAGCTGTGATTATAGTGAAAATTCATTGGAAGTGCAAAGGGACTGGACTACTCCTGGATTGTAGGAGTAACCAGTATAATTACTTGTGTCTGCTCTCTCTCTTTCTCTCCCTCTCTCTCGCTCTATCTCTCTCTCTCTCTCTCTCTCTATATATATATATATATATATATATATATATATATCTGTATTTGATTTTATCTGGTGCTATCAGACTTTGAACTCATCAGACTCTGACCAGTGCAAAACAGTTAGAAAAATCAGAAAAGACCAATACAATTCATCCCCCCTTCTTATGTTTTTCTCACATTCATTGGTCATATACAACATTTATATTTTTTCCACATCGTCGTCTCGATTTTCTTATTTGTGACTTCCCTCAACACTTTATCTCGTAGGCCCAAGATAATGACATTCATTGTCTTTTTTACAATCTTTGTCTTTGTTGATTGAGTTAGAGTGACTGACATCCAACCTCTCCCTTCAATGCATCTACACACATTGTTGAATCAAAATTTCTTCCATCTTCACTTTCCACAACCCAAATTCATTGATTACAAAAAATTTCTTGATGTCAAATTTAGTACTCGTGGGGATCACTTGAAGAATGTGTTTCGTTATCCCATGGTGGGCATCACTTGTTGTGAATTCAATATTCAAACTATTTGGGTTGCGACCCAAATTAGGCTTAAATGCATTTTTGACCCCTTAACTTTTAAAAAGTTGCAATTTTGGCCCCTTAACAAAAAAAACAATTTTGCCCTTTATATTTATGGGAATATGCTCTTTTAACCCTCTATATTTAGAAAAGTATATTTTTTTCCTCTATCTTTAGGAAAATATGCTCTTTTGGTCCCTTATCTCTACAAAAAGTTGCGATTTTGACCCCCTGTTTTGGGACACGTGACGTCTTCTAAGTTTTGCAACGTTTTGTAAAGTTAGAGGGTAAAATTGTTATATTTTTTGTTAGGGGGCCAAAATCGCAACTTTTTAAAAGTTAAGGTGTCAAAAATGCATTTAAGCCTAATTTTTATATAAGAAATTTTTCATATTTCCTTGTTGTTTTTTCGAAGTTCAATGTAGAATTAATTATTGTTTTGTGAGTAATACCATTAACTATTTTTGCAAAGAGATAATTAAATTGAATGAAATAATAAATAACTAAGGGTATTATAAAAAAAATCATATAAAGTAACAACATTTTTTTATCATCTTGGTATGTGTAATTAACCTTAAAACAACAACTAAAAGGGAACGAAAGAAGTAATATTCATATATGTATGTGTATATCTATATATAAATATTCTAGTCAAAAAGTTATTATTATAACGTATGCTCCCTCCGTCCCTTTTATAGGAATAATTTACAAAAATCACGGGTATTAAGAAAAGTGTTTGAAGTAATAAATTTGTCATAAATGTATGTTACTATTACCAAATTACCCTTTGTATAGAGATATTTAATGTTAACTTTTCATATTTCAAAGTATATTAATTATAATATTAATGATGGGTGTTTGTGGAAAAAGAGTAATAAATGCATCTAGAAATTTGTAGATAATCTTATATTTATGGACAAAACTTTTTTGTAAAGTAGTCTTTTTACGAATGTATGTAATTGTAATTAATGCTCTACAAGACACGAATTGAATTACAACTGACAAATGATGTTACCATGCACATTTCCAATGTCTACTTTTTCATTCAATCTTGTGAACATTTTCTCATATATAAAGCTCTTAGTTCCAAGGAAGATAAAGTACTTTGATAGTGTCTTCTCTCATTTGCTGGCCTCAAACCATTATCAACCATGGCCACAGCCTCCATTTTTTACATTTTTAATCAGGTTTGTTTTGCATGCAAAATTTGCAATCAAGTTTTTACCACCTTTCAACTATTCAAAGCCCATCTCGAGTCTCATTCCACTCAAGAAAACCTTGCCGTGAGAAGGCTTATCCACGCCAACTTTCAGAGACTTTTGCAACCAAATTATCAAGAAACACCACAACAACTTTGTTTGATGTCTCAACCAAGAACAAATCAATTTCTCCAAAATGTTGTTTCACAATCTCTCATGCCATCTTTCATGAATAATGTTATTAACATGACATCATTTGTAGCTCCACCAATTCCCCGAGGGAATGATGACATGGATGTGTCTCCAGTTGATGGAACTAAGGCATATATCAATCAGTTGGACAAACCAATCGATAACAGTGTATTTGTTAATTCTGCAAATGTCAATGACAACACATTGAATCTAGAGTTAGGGCTTTATGTCAATGACGACACATTGAATCTAGAGTTAGGGCTCTAAGTAATTTGTTCCTTTTGCTTAGTGCTTTGCGATATGGTAACATTGGTTGTTAAAATAATCCTTGTAGACAACATATGACCTTAAAAATAAATTTGTGTTATTAAGGAATTAATATATATGCAATGCCATTGTGTTGTAGACAACATACTTCTGGTCATGTCAAGCAGACTTATATTTCTTCTTTCAGCCAAACCATTGTGTTGTGGAGTATAAGGAGCTGTTACTTCATGTATAATACCATTGTCTTCACAAAATTTCTCAAACACTTTTGAGGTATACTCACCACCACCATCAGTTCTTAAAACCTTAATAGATTTTCCACTTTGCTTTTCTACTAGGATTTTAAACTTCTGAAACATATCAAATGCTTCACTTTTGGTCTTAATCAAATATAACCAGAGTTTTCTGCTGAACTCATCAACAAAACTTATGAAGTATCTGTTGCCCTCTGATGAAGGAACCTTTAAAGGACCACATACATCTAAGTACACAACATTGAGTAGCTCCTTTGATCTACTAGCAGTACTTGAACTGAATGCATTTCTAGGTTGCTTGCCCAACAAACAAGTATCACATGTTGTGTTAGGTATCTCAATTTTAGGTACACCAAGAATCATTTCCTTATCAACCAGTTGATTAAGACCTCTAAAATTAAGATGACCAAACCTATAATGTCATAATCAGCTATCTTCATCTCTTACCATTGCAGATAAGCAGTTCAACTCTACAGCTTTCATATTGATCTGAAATGTTTTTGCAAGGGGAGTTTTCAAGAATAACCTTTGATGTTTATCAAACAACTTCAGAACATTATCCTTCATAGTAACTGAGTATCCTTTCTGAATGAGTTGACCAACACTAAGTAAATTGCACTGCATTCCAGGGACATACATAACTTCTTCAATTATTGCTACTTTTCCATTCTTTCCTTCAATAACAATCTTCCCCATACCTTCTGAAGTTAATGTACTATGATATGCAAGTTTCACCTTTGTGTTCCTTCCATGATCAACTTCCCTCAACCATGCTTTGTTTCCAGTCATGTGATTAGAACAACCAGTATCTAAAAACCAACATTCTGAATTACAGCTCTCAGTACTAGTTGTTGTAACCATCAATAATAATGAATCATCTGAATCATCTTGTGCAATCTTAGCTTGTTCCTCATCATTCTGACCTTGTTTTCCCTTACCAGACCAATATTCAAAAGCAAAGTGTCCAAATTTCTCACATTTGAAACACTGAATCTTCTTCTTATCAAAATTTATCTTCTTTTGATTAGAGTTTCTATCTTTTGAAGATTCACTTTTGTCAGTTTCTTTGTTCTTGCCTTTAGACCAGTTTCCTCCCTTAGTGTTATTCTTCCCTTTCTTGTAGTTCTTCCTATCATAAGCATCCTTCTTGATAGTTTGAACTTGTAAGGCTTGTTGAATTGATCTTTCACTGCTTCTTTCTGAAACCATCAATTCATGAGCTACTAATGAACTCTGAAGCTCCTCAATCTTCAAGGTTTTTACATCTTTTGATTCTTGAATTGCCACAACTATGAAATCAAACCTTGATGATAGAGTCCTCATGATCTTCTCAACAATTTGTTGATCAGTCATAGTCTCTCCACAAGCCTTCATCTGATTCACAACATTGATGAGTTTGGAGATGTACTCTGCAATCTTTTGCTCATCCTCCATCTGCATCAATTTAAATTTCCTTCTCAGTGATTGAAGCTTAATTAACTTCACCTTATCATCCCCTTCATGATACTTTGAAAGAATATCCCATGCTTCCTTTGAACTAACTATTTTTGAGATTCTTTCAAAATTTGCTTCATCAAGACTCTGTTGAATCAAGAACAAAGCCTTGCAATCTTTCTTCTTCAAATCTTTGTGTGCGTTCCTTTGCACTTCTGTTGCATTCACAGCTAACTCACCAACTCCATTCTGCATAATTTCAAGCAAATCTTGTGCTCCAAACAAATTCTTCATCACTGCACTCCATCTTTCCCAATTGCGTGCTTCAAGAATTGGAAGATGAGTGTTGAAGTTGCTGCTACCATTCATGGTAATTCCTTCAGCGTTTCTTCTATGTACTTACGTGATTGAAGATCTTGATTATCCCTTAGAACGAAACCAAAGGCTCTAGATGCCAATTTGTTAGCGCAGCTATGAAGCTTGCTTTCTAAGCAAGTATTTTGATCTTAGGGTTTTCCTGGTTTTGGTGAATTTGAGAGAATGAGAAAAGGAAATTGTGTTATTGATTAATGAGAATGTACAAGTGAATTGGCTTATATACAAGAGTTATGCTAGATTGCTTGAAGCACAAGCTAAGCAACAAACTCTAACAACTTTTAGCTAAATTCTAGGGAACTTGTAACTAATCAATAACAAACTAAATCTAATGTGATTAACCAATTAAACATGATTACATAACTAACAAACTTGAATTAACAAACTAACAAATACATGGACATTATATACAAAGAAATATACATGAGTTTCAACTACTAGAGGCAATATCATATACTATATATTTATTTAAAAAATACATCAATATGCACAAGTAAATATTGCCAACATTGTTATTATTATTAATTTTTAAAAACAATAGGATTATGATACTATTGGTTATTTTACAATTGAGGATGACCCTTTTTGAATCTATGTAGACTTGTGAGTCTAATAACTGATAAGGGCGAGAAATTAGTTAAAATGCATATTTAATTTAAGCACTTTATGTTACTTGTTTCGCAAGTTATCATAGGAAAAGCTCAGAATCACTGATCAAATGCCAAATTATGCTTTTACTTCTTACCCCATCCATTTGTGCAGGAAAATGCAAGCCAGGACATGATTTGAGCAAAGAAACATGAAGAAATGTAAAGGCTGGCTCGCTACAGCGGAGGATTGGTCGCTACAGCGCGCCTAGGCAAGGAGAAATCAAGTTTCCATCGCTCCAGCGATGAATCTGATCGCTATAGCGACCAAAGGCGGTTTGAACCCCGTTTTGCTGACGTGAAGCAAACCCAATGGCTAATAAAGCTTCGATCGCTACAACGACCAGACCCGTCGCTACAGCGAGCAAGGAAAAACCAGATTATATTTATAGTCATTCAGCACATAATTGTATCATTATTATTTGTTGTAATAGTTTTAGGATATAGTTTTAGACATAAAATATGGCTAAAAGAGGTGGTCTTCATGGAGCAAGAGTGATTGAAGTGTGGATTAACTAAGACTCTTTGGGAAATCAAGAACTTAGCTTTGGATCTTCATCTTCCTTCCACTTTTGTATAGTTGTCATGACAATGACCAACTAACCTTCCCTTGTTGGGATTGGAGGTACTCAATATAGCTTAGATGTAATCTTTGATTTTGCAAATATATGATTCTAGTAACTTATGTGATAATTGAAGTTATTCTTGCTTTTCATTCTTATGCTTGATTTAATTGTTATTGACAAATACTTTTGAATCTAGGTTTAGAATAATCTTCTATCAAAATAAGAAATTCTAGACATGGAATTGGGTTTTGATAATCGCATAAAGTGTCGGAACGTAAAGCTTTCAGATCGTTTAATAGATTGGGAAATCGTCGATTAAACGATACGATCGATCTCACGACGTCATTTGGACACGGATGATGTTGTCGAGTGATACATGATAATTTCGCTAAAAAGCTAGAATTCATATGCATGATCATTAGAGTATATTCGAGGCTAGATTGACGAACTCCGATCTCAACGCTTTTATTCCCTATTACTTGTCGTTTTTATTTCCGCTTTTACATTCCAATAGTTTTTAATGCAAACATCTTATAAACCCGAACTCAAAATGATAACGATTGTTGAACGGCTTGAGATAGTGCACTAGTCCCTGTGGAGACGATATAAAAAATACTTACTTTTGTTCTACTAACAAAATGGCGCCGTTGCCGGGGACTGGTGTTTAGATATTTTGAGCATCGCAACAATTTGTATTGTTTTGAGCATTTGTATATATCTTGTTAATATTCTTCTTTTCTTTTGTACATTGTTAAATGTTGTTTGCATTAACCCTCTTTGTTATACAAATAAAATTTCTTGTTAGTTACACTCGTTTCAGATTCTCAACATAAACGAAATCATGGCTGATCATGATTATTTCAACTCTATACTCCATTTGAGTATGAATCCTATCAACAGTATCAACAATATCCTTCTGAAGATGAACAAATGTCAACAATGGAAAATATCTTGAATATGTTCAAACAACAATATCCTTCTGAAGATGAACAAATGTTCAAACAACAATCCATGATCAACATGCAAAATACCAACCAAAGATTGAGAGCTTTATCAAGTCAATTGGAAATTTTGCAAGTTCAATTAAATTTTTCACCAAGAATCATGGATGTTCAAACCAACAATCAATCCACTCTTAAATTCGGAGAGATTGTTGAAGAAGATGTTGATGAAACGGAGGAAGAGATAATGTTTGAAGGATGTGGTATAAGGAAAATAGTAGAAGAAATAGAGATACCACACGAAATATAATTTCCTCAAGAGTGATCAGATTCTGAAGAGGCCAAAACTGTTGATAATGAAGAAGTGATGGATTCAGAGAAAAAGGAACATTTTCTTAACAAGGAAGAAATTTATGAAAAGAAGGGGATGAAAGTGAGCAAGGCAGAAATTGAATTTGTAAAAGATAGCATTTGTTCCTTGTTCATCAAACAACAGTTAGGGAGGATATGGACTCCACATCACCTCTACTTCAAGTTCATGGAATTCCTCCCAAAGCAAAGGAATACAAAGGATGATGTGTTGTCCGTCTCATTTTGGCCACCCTAACGAAACAGGCGTCGAGCTAACGACGTAAAACAAGCGCTTGTTGGGAGGCAACCCAATTTTGTAAGTATTTATGCTTTATTATAATCCTCATAAAAGTTTTCACATGAAGGGAATGTGGTACATTTCAATTTTAAAAAAAAAATATGTATTTTGTCATGGTCGCTATAGCGATCACTTCCGTCGCTGTAGCGACGAGTCAAAATTTCAGCGTCTGATCCTCAGAGTCTGAAGATCAGAGTCTGAAGCTTCAGACTCTGATTCTGAAGATCCTTCAGACTCTGCGCTCGTTATAGCGATGGGTGGTCCGCTGTAGCGATGACAGAAAAACTTGTCAGTACAGATTTCAAAGCCACTAACTCCCATTAACTTCTTGTGATGAACTTATGTTTAATTATGCACTATTATTTATGTTCAATAATGTTGAATGAGCCATAGATTTGTGAATCACCAACAGATGCATGATAATGATAATGATAGAAATTGTTTGATGTGCGCAAAGCTAAGGTACTTGTTTCTTGCTTTTCTAGGTGTGTACTTGAATTTAAAACGAGTACTTTGCACAAAATTTATCTCATTCAATTCTCCGTGATAACATGCTTATTATGTGAACCACTTAGAACTAACCTAAATGTGAGGAATCCTCAAGTGCTTTACATATATGCAGGAGACCGGCATTCATTGTTTCGCTCGGTTGTTTTATGTTAAATCTGATAATTGTTTTGAACTGTATGAAAGCACAGAAATGATCTAGGCATTCTTTTTGAAATTGAGAAGAAACACTTGACCACAGAAAGCCTACCCAGTGAGAGAGTGAGTATTTGATAACCCCATTTGAGCCTAATGAATCAGAATCCTTAACTTTGGACTGTCAATATTCATAAGCACAATGCTTAATGAATTTGCCCAAGTTTTTCAAAATCCAGTTCATAGTTAAATCACTATTGGATTCTGATATTCTTACCTTCATTTTGAACCCTAAACCATCATGTTTATTTGTCCCTAGCCTGATGATAAGGGAACATTCAATTAGGGTATTATTTTGAATAAGTTGGGGAGAAAAGGGAGGTATTGTATGTCAAGTAATGGTGAACTTTGAAAAATTGATTTTGACAACAAGAAAAAGAGAAAGAAGAAAAGAAAAAGAAAAAGAAAAAGAAAAAAGAAAGAAAAAGAAAAAGAAAAAGAAAAAGAAAAAGAAAAAGAAAAAGAAAAAGAAAAGAAAAAAGAGAAAAATTCAATAAATAGAAAAAGTTGTCAAGATCAAAATACTATTTGTATATCACCAAGGGTTGATAATGAGATTTTGGAGGAAGTTGTGTAAATAGAAAGAATGTTCCTCTATGCTTGGCCATTTGAATTCAATTTTTCCCACATATGACATTTCTTTTGGAAACCAAGCCAAGTTACAACCCTCAAAGACCTTTTGATCTATGCTTTTGTGCTTTTTGAGATGATATTTGGATGGACACATAACTTAATCAGGATGTTAGCAGATTTGCCGGATGTGTGTTCAAAACCCTCACTTCATGATTCAATTTGTTTCATTTACTTTCAAAGAAGTGTGTTAGGTGTGGTTCATTGTTAATTATGTTATTGACTTGAATTGTGTGATATGAATTTTGTGTTTAGGACTTATGTCGCATTCATAGTATATATCTGGATTAATGAGAAACTTCATACTTGCCCGCCCAATCCACATTTGAATTATGTGATCTGAACTTTTCATTTCTTTGCTTGTATTGTACTTGAGTCCTAGGTTTGTAAACATTTCCTTTTTTGAGTCCTTTGTTTGAGGACAAACAAAGATTTAAGTTGGGGAGAGTGATAAGTGCCAGAAATTAGTTAAAATGCATATTTAATTTAAGCACTTTATGTTACTTGTTTCGCAAGTTATCATAGGAAAAGCTCAGAATCACTGATTAAATGCCAAATTATGCTTTTACTTCTTACCCCATCCATTTGTGCAGGAAAGTGCAAGCCAGGACATGATTTGAGCAAAGAAACATGAAGAAATGTAAAGGCTGGCTCGCTACAGCGGAGGATTGGTCGCTACAGCGCGCCTAGGCAGGGAGAAATCAAGTTTCCATCGCTCCAGCGATGAATCTGGTCGCTATAGCGACCAAAGGCGGTTTGAACCCCGTTTTGCTGACGTGGAGCAAACCCAATTGCCAAGAAAGCTTCGATCGCTACAGCGACCAGACCCGTCGCTACAACGAGCAAGGAAAAACCAGATTATATTTATAGCCATTCAGCACAAAATTGTATCATTATTATTTTTTGTAATAGTTTTAGGATATAGTTTTAGACATAAAATAGGGCTAAAAGAGGTGCTCTTCATGGAGCAAGAGTGATTGAAGTGTGGATTAACTAAGACTCTTTGGGAAATCAAGAACTTAGCTTTGGATCTTCATCTTCCTTCCACTTTTGTATAGTTGTCATGACAATGACCACTAACTTTCCCTTGTTGGGATTGGAGGTATTCAATATAGCTTAGATGTAATCTTTGATTTTGTAAATATATGATTCTAGTAACTTATGTGATAATTGAAGTTATTCTTGCTTTTCATTCTTATGCTTGATTTAATTGTTATTGACAAATACTTTTGAATCTAGGTTTAGAATAATCTTCTATCAAAATAAGAAATTCTAGACATGGAATTGGGTTTTGATAATCGCATAAAGTGTCGGAACGTAAAGCTTTCGGATCGTTTAATAGATTGGAAAATCGTCGATTAAACGATACGATCGATTTCACGACGTCATTTGGACACGAATGATGTTGTCGAGTGATACGTGATAATTTCGCTAAAAAGCTAGAATTCATATGCATGATTATTAGAGTATATTCGAGGCTAGATTGACGAACTCCGATCTCAACGCTTTTATTCCCTATTACTTGTCATCTTTATTTCCGCTTTTACATTCCAATAGTTTTTAATGCAAACATCTTATAAACCCGAACTCAAAATGATAACGATTGTTGAACGGCTTGAGATAGCGCACTAGTCCCTGTGGAGACGATATAAAAAATACTTACTTTTGTTCTACTAACAATAACCTTGATATCCAGACACCAAACCCAAGAGTATTTGTGTGAGTGAATGTATTAAAGAGTCTTGCATTATATGAAATATGACCTAAACAAGTGTTTATGAGTAGGGGCAACTCTCACTTCACAAATTGTTTTGTAAGGATGAGTTAGATTTAATATAAAATCTATGGGGGTGTTTGTTTTAAGTTTAGTAGAATTATTCCTACGATTAAATTTTCTTGGAATATAAGAATATGAGTTTTGTTCCAAAGTATTTTTAAGAAAGATGTTTGTTTATATTAGTATTATAATATTCTCAATAACCTTTATAATATGGAGATTAAAAGGTAGTTATACATGAATTTATTCTCATCTTCATGAAAACTTTATTCTCACCCTTGTATTTGGGAAAGTTTTTCTATTCCCTGAAACATTTAATTTCCCAAGAATAAAATTTAATAAACTTGTAACAAACTTAGGAATACATATTTCTATCATTTTATTCCTGAAAATTTACCAAAATTACTTGACAAAAATGCACCTTAAGAAACTCATTTAAATAATAGTGAATTTCGAGCTTTTAAGTATATAGACACAACAACTTAAGGAAACAAATTGACTATAAAATTCTTTATCACCCTCACTTTACAATAATAACACATACTCAAATCTTAAGTATCCTATCATGTAACAAGAATCCAACAACACTCGGATGAGAAGATAAGAGATTTTCAATTTAACCAGAGGTCTTGAGTTCGAATCCAGCTTTAGAAATGTAGCAATATTAAATCTTTTTAGGGGGAGATTTTCTGCCCCTTGTGGTCCTACCCAACTCGACCCTTAAAGAATTAGGATCATCCATAGGCAAACCAGAAAAATGGCTTTGTTGTATCATGGACAACGAAGACGGTTTTAGTTCAAACTTGTTTTCCTCCACCGTCGGACCCGCAATGCTTGAATGCAGTTCTGCATCAATGGGAGTAGCATAATCCTTTAAAGTACGATTTTCACAACTCTTGATTTTTCTCTTCTTCTTTGATGGAGAAACCTCTCTATCTCAGTTATTGGTTACACAATTGCCCCAGACTTTGAGTTCTTCGCATTCAAACAAAAAACCAGAAAATTAAAAAGAAAAGTTTTACTCTAACCGAAATAAAAAGTGAATCAATATCAACAAAAGTTTCCGACAGTGGTGCCAAAAACTTGATAGACACCAAGCGCACAATTCTATCACGTAATAAAAAATATCAATCCCACGAGGACTATTGTTGATTACTAATAACATTTCCTAAGATTAGCTAAAAAGATTTGTAAATTTAGAGATTGGTTTTTACTTTTATAAAGAAAATACAATAACGGTAAAAGCATCTAAGGATTGCGGTTCCATCACAATGATAGAAGGTCCAATACCAATTCTCTTTGTTTTCTATGGAAATCAAATTTCTAAAGGTGAGATAAATTGATGTAACTCATGTCCCTTTTCAAAGACGCATATGCATGTTTTGAACCAACGAGACATCCTATTTTCATGACAGAATCGTTGGCAAACCCATTAAGTTCGATTACTCTATATCACCTGAAGGGAAACTAGACTATTTTCATGTTTTGAATCCCTTTTCTTATTTTATTTTTTTGAATGTCATCCTTTTTCTTATGTTTGACACCAACCTTCACCTTTCAGTCCATTGGTTGATGTCTAGGATTATGTATTGTGTTCTTATAGTTATTCAATCTTATTATGCTTTTGTACGGTATATTGGGAGACAATAGCCTATATATAAGATGTTGACCAATTAGGGTTCCCATTATTCTGAAATTGGTCATCTGACATCCACTTATATCTGAGTCCATATCAACTAATTATTAAATTAATTAATTATATAAATAGAAATTTAATTAGTTTTTATTTTATTTTATTTGATCATTAATCAATCAATGCTCTTATTTTGATAAATAATTAATATAATATATATATATATATACTTAAATAATAATCATTAAGCATAAAAATATAATAAAATATTCCAACAACCCCAACTCAAAGGAAAGAAATCAGATGATACCACAAATCAAAATCAGACATGAAAATTGTGGATGTTATGAAATTAACCAAAACTATAACATTATATTGGAAGAATAGAAGAGATTAGAGAGTGAAAGAGAGAAGAACATATTTTGCATTTATTCTCTTCAAAAATGTACTTTACTCTGCAGCAAAAGTCAAATTTATAGAACACAAATCAAATAACTTACAAACATACGAGCGGTCTAACATTTTTTGATGATCTAACATAAGTACCATTACATTCCATCTAATGAGAGCTTCTTTTCCTATTAGCAAGTGATGCTTAATAGCCACTTCAAATGGTGAATAATTACAAAGCATGTTTAATTGGAATTAAGTGAGAGAAATGATTATACAAGCATATTCATTCTCCTTCAATGTGTGAGTCCTACAAATAAATTTGTGTTCAAATAAGTTACAATTATTGGTAAAAAAAAATATTAATTATTGTTAAAATATAATGATGTGTAGTTATTGATGAAATCAAATTCGAAAATTTGTAAAAATGTTGCATTAGAGGGATTCAATTCTTATTAAGAATTGATATTTCAAAATTACAAATAGGTGACGTGTATACATGAAACTCACTTAAAAACTCATTTTAAGAGTTCTCCCTTAAATATACTTTGAGTAACATATGAAATGTGAAAGTTTAGATAAAAGGGACATCCACAATATTCATAGCAGATTGGTCGATTATTTGTCAAACTTGTTTTTTAAAAAATTGGTGGATTCATAATTTTACTGTTAGCTCAAAGATAAGAATTTAACTTTGTACTTCATCTGTTCCTTTTTATAGAAGTAGTTTATAAAAAAATTTGTCCATAAATATAAACATATACAAATTCCTAGATGTATTGATTACTCTTTTTCTAAATATACCCCTTATTAATACTACCAATTTGTCTTGGTATATGAAAAATTAACATTAAATATATATATATATATATATATATATATATATATATATATATATATATAATTAAGGGTAATCTAGTATTAATCACACACATTTGAGACAACTTTATCACTCCGACAACTTTTCTTAATACCCGTGATTTTTGTAAACTACTCCTATAAAAAGGGACGGAGGGAGTAACTTTAAGAGTGTGTTTGATATTTAAAAAAATGAAGGACAAAACATGATAACTCCAATTGTACTATGTTTAAAAACTATTTAAGGGACATAACAAATCGGGGAGGGGGGAGTGAAAGGACAAAATCTAAAATCATTGTCTTTTACTAAACAACGTACAACTTTTTGTCTCAAATACACCTATGTTTGGTATCACTATGGGTGTACCAACATCATGGTGACCCACCATGATTTTCGAAAAACTACACTGTGTAGCCTATGCAAAATAACGGTGAGTCACCATGATTCTGACATACTCTATATGATACCAAACACACATTACAAATTGTGTACGATACCAAAATAGCCTTTTGTCTACAAAAAATTGTAAAATATCATAAAAGTTTGTCATGTGTTGTTTTACCTTACGTTGTGATGTTTTGTCTAATACTTACTCCCTCCGGTCCTATATATAAGAAAATTTTCAAAATAAAAAAATTTGGTCCTATTTATAAGAAAATATCACAACTTTTAAGGTGTAGTTATTGTTTAAAAGACTTTTATACTCCTTATTTAATGTTTGTCTTTTTAAAATTAGAGGGTGTATTTAATGCTTCACAATTTTTTACGAGAGTATATTTGTAAAAATATTCAAAAAGTTACATTAATTAACGAGTGTATTGGTTTTGATGTTTTTTTTGTTTTTCTTTTTATAATAAGGACCAAATGAAGTACTTTTTAGCAAATCAAACGCACCTTAAGATATACTCCCTCAGTCTCTAATTATAAGACTATTTAAAAAAAAAGTCTTGTCCCTAAATATAAAAATTTATTTAAATTTCTAAATGCATTTATTACTCTATTTTTAAATATACTCTTTATTAATACTACAAAATTGTCTTGGTATATGAAAAACTACCATTAAGTGTATCTTTAATATAAGATAATTTAACTGCTCAAAAAAATAAAATAAAAGGTAATTTAATAATATTTACACACATTTGAGACAATTTTATTATTTCAACAACTTTTTTTAATGCATGCGATTTTTGTAAAATACTCCTATAAATAAAAAAGAAGTGAAATATCATCTATAAGAGTTGTAAAATAGTCTTAGGATTACTAGACCGTAATAAGGTGAGATGTTTCTTCACTTGTTCCGAGAAAGCGTCCATTTCCTTCTTCCCTAAGAAATCGCTCCTAACCAAACAAAACATGTCATGTCACATTAATACATTATTTCATTTTCTGCGTATTTACACTTTTAACCCCAACATTCTCCTCTAATTATTTTATCTTCTTCGCCATTTTCTCACTCTATACTACTTTTCCAGGAAATTTTCAAATTTTCCTGGAAAATCATTTTCTCATTCAATTCAAACCCCACTTATTATAGCATCTCCATTTATTTATTTATACCCCAAAAAATTTTCCTTTATTGCAGAATCTATAAATTATAAACCCTAATAAAAAATCTGATTTTGAATTTGAATTTGTAATTTTTCTGATGGGACAAGGGCAATCGAAAAGCGAATTGCTCTACCAGCAAGTCAGTTATGGGAATTCCGATGGAATCAAAGCCCTTCATAGAGAAGGTGCAGGTCTTGAGGTAAATTAATTTTTGCTAATTTTTTCATAAAAAATGTTAATTTTATGATGGTGATCATGATTATGATGATGGGTAGTGGTTAATGGTTTTGATCCATTTGATTTTGTTTTTTATTGTGATTGTGATGATTTTGTTGTTATTTGATGCAGTGGATGGATAGAGAAGGAAAAACACCCTTGATTGTTGCTTGTATGAATACTGAGCTTTACAATGTTGCTAAGACTTTGATTGAACTTGGAGCCAATGTCAATGCGTACCGCCCTGGTATTCGTCTCATTTTGTTTTGTTATTGTTTTCGATTCCGGTGATTAGCTTATTAGCAAATTATGCTGACTGTTATGATTGGAATTAAATGATTATTAATTTGTAAGAAACATGTGTTGTGGTAAATTGCCATTGGACAAAACTTATATTTAGTGTGTGTTTGGTTTTGGGGTGACAAAAATTGATTTTAAGTGAATTGATTCTGTAAAATTGTTTCAGGTTAAAAGTGAGTTGAAGGTAGAGTAATTTATGTTTGGATACATTCATGTTAAAGTGAGTTAAACAATAAATTTGAGTGTAAAAATCAATTATAGAATCAAAAGCTACAATTTCTAGCTTCAAGTTAGAATCAATTCTACAAGAGAGTAACCAAATATGTCAAATCAATTATATACTTCCAGAATCAATTTTGACTCCTCAAAAGTGGATCCAAACATACTCTTGGTACTAAAAGTTACTCTACTGAATTTGTTATAATGAAGTATTGAAGTAAGATAATGTTGTCTGGGAGAATGAGCTTCCACATTCCTCAGTTTATATGACCTTTTGTTTCTGCTGTTATCCTTAATTTTTATGGGCACATATTGTAGTGGAAACTGAAACTGAACTTTCAACTACGGTTTAGGTCGTCATGCTGGGACTCCGTTGCATCATGCAGCTAAAAGGGGACTTGAAAGTATTGTTAAGTTACTTCTTTTGCATGGAGGTATGGTCAAGTGTCTATATTTCACAAATGGTTTGAATTTGAGAGACTCCAATAAATGTTTTTAATATGGGATTTACTGTTCAACTTTCCAGCCAATCCTTTGCTCTTGAATGATGATTGTCAAACTGCTCTTGAGGTTGCCAGGGCTAAAGGAAACAGCAATGTTGTTCGTGTAATTGAGGTAGTATTTAAACTTTTTTTAACGTTTTATTATTGTGGTACTGTGTGAAGTTGAATGGGCTGATTGTTTTCTCTTTCATCTCTCTATCTTGTTACGTAAGTACATAAGTTCTTAAAATGATGGGTACTGTTTGCAGAGTCATATATGCTTGTTCTCTGGTTGGCTGCGGGAGTTTCATGGACCTGGATTTCTCGAAGTTGTAGCTCCTAATTTGGTATCGAGAAAAGTGTGAGTATGATTTGACATGTTGAAGCATCTCAGTTCACTTTTGCAGTTTCTATGTTATGGCTAATTAATCTAGTTTTGTAAAAAAAAAATGTGATTATGTTCATTTGTCAATCTTCTTCGCAGTTGGGTGGTTGTTTTACCAGTAGGCTCCCGTGTTCTCACCAGGCCTTACAAGTTGGAGCTTGCCATATATTCTTCTTTGCAGGTACTCCATAATTAGTTAATTATCCTTTCACATATACAGACACACACACAAAATAATAAGTCTATGTTCCATTGACAGGAAGAAGTTTGAACTACTTCCTTATTTTAATTTTCTACTACCTTATTTTAGTTTACAATTAAAACTAACATATAAGAATTGAGTTGGTGCTTTTCATTTGTCTAGATATTATTCCCCTATCATAATATCTCTATTTGTATGTTCTCACAAAGCATATAATTAAATGAGCAGGATGCACGACCCCGTACAATTATTCCTCTGTGGAAGGCCAATTTAGAAGAACCAAAGCTTCGCCAGTCAGATCCGTCAGTGGCAATTAGTGATAAGACTACCAGTAAATCTCCTACACTTAGTTCTTTTTCTTTTCATGTCTATCTTCATTTTTCCGTTTTGGTCATCCATGCCTTGTTACAATTAGTTTTGTGTATTTATGTCTTGTTATACCACTAGAACTAGAAAGTGGTAGATATACTAGTGTATATTTAAGAGAAAAATTAATGGAGAGAAAGATAAGGGAATTTTTTATGAAGTACTGAGGTGTGTGTATCTAAAGCCTCAATTTATATCCCTTATTTCATATATCAATAATTTCATATATTAATAATGATGATAAGAGTAGAGAAAGATGAGGGAAATTAAGGCCCAAATGAAATGCAAATCCAAATTTTAAAACTCACTGGTATAATCTATAGTTCACTGGTATTTGTACGTTACTTGAAATAATGTGAGTTTGACAGAAAAATGAGTTTATGTGTGATTAAGTCTGTTTTGATCCAGCGATCATAAACTCATTAAAGATTTACTCTAGAGCTATGTTGTCAATAGCGTGCTATAGCGGTGTAGCGTTGGGGCGCAATCCTCCATTGCTACGCCATAGGCCCGTGAAGCACCATTGAGAGTAGCTACAATAGTGGCTGCTATTAGCGGTTGAAAAGCGGCACCATCGCGGCACAATCCCGCTACCGTATCGGTTTGATGGTGGCTATTGCAATTTTGGGTGAAAATTCTTAAAAACCTTAATTTTTTTATTTTTTAATTTGTTGAGGGTATATTGGTACTTTTGCACCATTTGAGTGACCTAATATTGTATAACCCACATGTTTGATTGTTCAATTGTGGCTGCTTTTCATTCTTCTTCTCTTCGTGTTGCAATCGTTCCTTGGAGTTTGAGTTCTGCCATTGTTGCCCTGCTCTTGTTCGAGTTCTTCTTCTCTATTTTGTGTTCTGCCATTGTTGTTGTCCTTTGCTCTGTTTCTGTGCAAAGGGTTGTATTCTCCTTCCTTTATGTTTATGTTTATGTTTGAGTTCTTCTTGGTTCGTTTTGTTTTTCTCTTTCCTTTCTGTTTCTGTTCATGTTTTGTTTAAGTCTTTTTTTTTTTGTAAACTCCGTATATGGTCCAAGGACCGGCTACTCCGGGAGACCGATCCCACCGTCCACCAGAGGGGTGGGCTAGCCCACAGAAATTGGCACCAGGAGGATTTGAAACTGAGACCTTGTGAAGAACACACTCCAAGGTCCCCAAGACTACACCATCAGGCCAACCCATGTTGGTTGTTTTGTTTACTTTTAGACCTTGCTTTTGTCTTTTTTTGATGGGATGTCATTTTGAGTACTTTTAGAACTTCATTTTGTTGAGATGCTATTTTGATTACATTTAGAACTTGATTTTGATGGGATGTCCTTTTGATTACATTTAAAGCTTATTTTAATGGGAAACGACACAGTTGATTATAATTATTAAGTTTGATTGTCCCTTTACCTTTTTGTGTATTTTTTTTTTGTTCGAGTATTTATGTATGTTGTTGGAATTTATGTTTACTTTATACATGGTATTTACCCTTTGGTTTTTTAGAACTATGGTTTTCCATACAGGATATGCTTCCCTTCCTTCTTGACTGACTTCGATTCTGTTGATTTTTATCTGCGCCTTTTCAGGAACACGCCTTAAATTTGGGCCTGCAAGTGAGAATGACAGGCAACAACTTACTTGGTTTTCTAATGCTTGCAAAGGAATGCCGCAGGTTTGTCACATGTGATTACTGATATATACTGATGTTATTCTGTTTTTGTAAATTTTGCTTTAATCTCTTTTGTGTATTTTGTTTGAGAGTTTCTATATACAATTAATATTGTGCTTATTAACTGAATATGCATGTAACCAATAGGCCGTTGATCCATAAAGAGTATCTTCTTTTCAAAGAAAAAATTATTAAGATGAAGAGAAGAAACGACAACTAATTTGGAGTATAAGAAACCCTCTTCATTATAGAGCAAAAACCAAAACATCAATGGTCCAAAGCTGCCAAATCCCTCAACATATATGTTAGGGAGACTCCCTTAAAATGTCCAAGTTCTTTAGACCAAATAGAAACCAAGCATCTAATCTTATCTCTATATCAGTACTGTCCCTAAGGAACCTCCTTAAATATTGAGTTACACTCAACCATAATATGCACCAAAATGTTGCATGAATTGCAAATTGACACAAACTTACACTATATTCTACCAAGTCCAAAACATATAAAACTAATCATAAAATATTGGTAAAGGGATCTAAGAAAAACTATAGGCCAAACAATTGAGTAGAACTTATATTTAAATGGTCAGTCATCAGATATGATTATGATAGGATATTATGGCATTATTTGATCCATGTATCTCTAACCCCGTCTAGTGGGAAAAATACTATGGTGGTGGCTGTTTTTTGATCCAAGGTACGCCTAACATTCACAAGAAATAGCGAACACCGAATTTCTAAGAAACATTGTAAAAACATGTGAGGACTGGAGTTGATTCCGAGTGCCAGTATACATACCACAGATGTCAGGGGGGAGGGAGAGCCTTATATGGCCTAGGAGAACCTACACAACGTTAAATATTAATTCTATTAAGCGCCACATTCCAAATAAAGGACTTGACATTAGAGGGAACTTCAAACTTATAGAGCGATTTTTTTTCCTAGATGGAAAGTAGCTCAAAGATCAATGAACAAATTTGGAATTGGAAAAAAGATTTTGCTCGAAATCAGCCCAGGAGTTTGAAAAACTAATTGCAGGAAAATGATATGCTGCTAAATTTTTGGATTAAGGACAATTTGTAAATTAGTAAATAGCCTACTTTCTCACTGTGGGTCTGTTATGAAAGAGGGAGAGTAATTTGTGTTTTCTCTATAAAAAGATATTATTCCATTGTTGATAATTATTTTCTTTATCTTGAAAAATGCTAGAGTGGCCAAATTAAAATTTTCTGCGATTTGCTCTAGCAATATGTTTGCAGCATTTGGTGCTCAGTGAATATACTAAAAGATGGAGGGATCCTTTCGTTCATAAAAAAATCAGTATTTGATTTGCTTTATGACATCTACCAAATCAGTTCAGTTTTAATGCAATTAATAATGCAAGATTTCTCAATCTATTATTTTTTCCTTCCTGAAAACCAATAAATGGTGCAAACATTCTGATACTGATAAGTGATCCTTCCCATCAAATGTTAGTTTACTTGCTATTTCCTGACATTTGACCTTGATTTCAGTGTTTATACAAATCTTCAAACCATAAATTAGTATACCGCGGCCTTTCCATTTTCTTTATTTCCTTTATTTTTTTGAAGTACATTATTCTTGCATCCAATTTCTAAATTTTTATTTTCATATTGATTAATAAAATAAGTTATGATATTTTTCTTTAGTCATTTGCAACCCAGCTGAATTTTGCAAAGGTTTGCAGATAATGAAGTAATAAACATTTGATGCGTAACATAACCGGCTTGTTCCCTGCATAATGCTCCCTGAACTTTTGATTTTTCCAGGTAAGTCCAGCATTTTTGCATAATAATCTGCCTACAGTTCCTCCAACAGCACCACCTGATGCTGAAGGCCCAGAATTGGCTATGGCTATCCAAGCATCTATTCAGCATGCTCTTCACGAGAGGCCAAGCTTTCCTGATGCCCAGCCAAACTCTGCAGCAAGCTCTTCCATCAATGGATTGAGTGCAGTGCAAGGTTTTCTTGGCACACCAAATATAAATGATAGTGAATCTGTAGCTGTTCCAGGTGGCAATACTCAACATGTCCAGAACGATGACAATGTCTCTGCTGACCATACTACTAGTGGTCTGGATTTGAATCCATCAGCTCCTCCATTTGCTGATGATGTTCAATTAGATGGCCCGATTCATTATCCGTCAATTGATTTGAGCCCTGTTGATGTATCATCTTCAGTAGTTGAGAAGCTACCTAATGAAGAAGGGAAAACTGCTGGTGGAAGTGGTTCAACGTGCGTGATATGTTTAGATGCTCCAGCAGAAGGGGCATGCATACCCTGTGGCCATGTTGCTGGATGCATGTCTTGCTTGAATGAGGTTAAAACAAAGAAATGGGGTTGCCCCGTTTGTCGAGCTAAGATAGACCAGATCATTAAGCTATATCACGTTTGAGGGTTGAAACATTCTCGAGAAGCCTACATTGCTACCACCTGTTATATAAGTAGCAGTACATGAGAGATGAAAATCCATATTCATTTAAAAATATGTTTACAGCAAGAAAAGACGAACAGAAAAATGTAGTATCCGCACCTCACAGGGTTTTTTGTGAATAATGTTTATTTCATATGCTTTTTTCTATGTACTTGTGGGTTCAAATTATCACTTTTGGAAGTGAATTGTGAAACTGGTGTAAGTAATACTGTAATAGGTCTTGAATACACTAAGATTTTGACCAATTTTGGTTTAATATCCGAGACTCGGTGAAGAAAGTGGTCTCGGGACACCTGGGATCTGTATTAAAACAGATGAAATTCATGTACACTAGATTTGTATTGCGTTTGTTCTTGTATTATATTGCAAAATGGTTTCATGTACCTCTTCTGCTGCTTGAAATTGTTGACAACTATAACATACTAGTCTATTTACTCATGAGCTGCATCAAATAAATGCATACTTCTTAGAATTTACTAATTATACCAACAAATGTAAACAATTTTTGTTTAACAAATCCAATCATTCAAGCTTCCATGTACTCATAGACCTTGCAATCATGCTATGTGCATGCTCCTCGGAGAACAATGTTTGGAGTTTTTTCTTTGGAGAAGCAAAGAAAAATTATTGAAATAAATCACACATCACAAAGCATAAGGAATGCTTTGGATGGAACCAAAATTACAAGCAGAGATTGTTATCAAGTATGTATGACAAAACTCAAAAGAGACCCCACACCAATACAAAACCTCCTAAACCAACTTGATTCCATGGATGACAAAAGCACAGACCAAAATTAACAACCAATACAAAAGCCAACTTGATTACATGTTTGGAGTTAACATTTATTTATTTTTAAATATATTAAGATCCTTTGCACATTTATTCTTCATATGCTATGTCATCAAGATAAGTCAAGAATGTTAACGACAACATTGTAATTGCATATAAAGTTAATTTTGACATATATTGATAACATAGTAAATGATCATAGATTAATGCCAAAGTGATGTTAAATTTCTAATACTACCAAGATCATCTCCTGTTTTTTGTTGTAAGTGTTTGAGTACCTCCTGTACTCCCATTAATAAAAAAAATTGCTTCTTTCAAAAAAAAATTGCTTATTAAAAAAAAACTTCATTAATAGGATAATCATCGCAGAGACCCAGCTTACACATGCAAAATGATAGCCCTAGAGACCATTATTGACTCAGTCCTTCTTGGACAAGAGATCATATAATTTGAATTAGGGTAATTTAATATATGATTTTTTAATGCTTATGTGGTGGGGCCGAAACCTTCATTTTGGTCACAAACTCATCAAATTGAGCTCCATTAATGACCCTCCTACCAGCTTCAATTAAACCATCAACAAATGAGATTAAATCACTTAGAATTGTAACCAAAACCTATAAAAAAATTTACTCACTTACTAAGATTAATACACCATTTATCCTTAATCATAAGTTAAAATTAGTCAAAATTTTTTTTGATGTATTTGATTTAAACTTTGGATCAAATATATTAACTTTCTTTGACCATTTTTTGCTTATAACTAAGAACGGAGGAGGGAGTGCTAAAATATTAGTTTTTTTAGACTAAACAATGTTAAAATATATTCAAAAGAGAATTTTCGTTTAAAATATTTACGAATACTGGATTATTTAAAGGATTAGATTCGTCATAAATATGAGTATAGCATTTAAGTTGAAAATACTGACCCTTAAAAAAATACAAATTGCTATGTTTATTTAAGTTTGTTTGTTGACAAATTTGGATGCTATAATTGGAAGTGACATCTTCAACTGATTGACAAGAACGATATAAATGCATTCACCTAAATAAATGATCCTAATTAAAGTTTACCTTCCACTCCAATTTTAGATTATCAATCCCTTTTATTTAAAAAATCAGAGCGACCAAAACAATCAAGGTGTAAATAAAGTACAAAGAAATAAGGGTGGAAAAATTACGAGTAAGATCTCTTTCAGTTTAGTTAAAGGTTATGGATCCAAATTAAACCCTATGATGCAGTAATGTTAAATGTTTTAAAGGAGTGTTTTGCCACTAATTACGGTTCTACCCGGATCAAATGATTAGTCTCTGCGTAAAGATATCTGACTCACACACAAAATAAGAGTGAAAAAAAAACACTTTTTATATGCAGCTGTATCACATAGGCTATGAAAATTATTTATATATATTATCTAAGCAAAACAGTATGGGTATGTTTGTTGCCTATTATAAAAAAAATTAATAATCTAGAGATTGGTTTTTAGATATTAGGTTTAAAAAGTATAAGATGTTGTGTCTAGTAGAGTGAAAAATTCTGATTTTCGTTATATCATAGACAAGATAAATGGTAGGTTAGCGGGTTGGAAAATGAATTTGCTGAGTAGATCAGGTCAAGTCACTTTAGCCCAAAGTGTTGTGATTGCCATGCCCATTTATACTATGCTGAACCTTTGGCTTCCATCTGGTATCTGTGATAATATTGATGCCATATTGTTCGTTCCTTTATATGGGGTAGAAAATCTTGTCATTGGGTGAATCGAAAGAACTTGACTAAGCCCAAATTTCATGGTGGTTTAGGCATCCGTACAGCTCGAAACTCGAACATTTCTCTTCTTGGTAAACACATTTGGGACATTTTACACCAACCACATAAGCTCTGCGTTCAGATGTTGAGGAACAAATACATGTCTGATACCCATATTCTGCATACTTCTTTTAAGTCGGGAGATTCCTGCATCTGGCGTGCTATTGTAAATGCCGCGGAAATATTAGGGCTAGGTTATATATATATATATATATATATATATATATATATATATATATATATATATATATATATATATATATATATATTTAGTTGGGAAAGGTCAAATATCTGTTTGGTATGATAAATTGATAGATAATGTTTACCTTTTAAATGTTGTGCCATATGTTGACATGAGTGACACAGACCTTCGTCTTTGTGATTTGTTTAAAGACGGTGATTGGAATCTCAACAAACTCTACACTCAACTTCCTTCATATTACCAAGATTGTATTCGTAGCATTACCATTGATCACGACACTGACGACAAACTCATTTGGAGTGGTTCCTCAAATGGTATATACTCAGCCAGTCATGGCTATATGTGTAACACCTCAAACCCCGACATTTGATTTTATAAATAATAAGAATATATTTAGATAAATGGTGTTACAATATTCTGAAGGTGAGAAAAACACACAAGAAGGGGGGGGGGTTGAATTGTGTGTGGGCAGTTTTTCCTTTCTCAAAAATTATGTTAAGTTCAGAATCAGGTTCTGAACTTTTATCAAAGAGTTTATGCAGCGGATTCAAATGTAAAGAGAGAGGGAAAGAGAGACACAAGATATTTTTATACTAGTTCCTTCCACAAGTTGGAAGTAGTCTAGTCCCCTTGTTACTAACAAGAGATTTGAACTATAATCAAACTGATTACAATTGCTCAGAACACAAAGTAATGAGACTTCAATGCTCAAACACCTAGTAAGAGACTTCTAATGCTCAAGACACTAAATCAAGAGACTTCCAATGCTCAGAACACAAAGTAATTAGACTTCTCTGCTCAGAACACAAAGTAATGAGACTTCTAATTGCTCAGAACACTAAGTAATGAGACTTCTGGTTTGCTCAGTATACAGACTGAGACTTTGAGGTTTCAAACAGATTTTACAAATACAGTTTGAGTTGAACACTTGATCAAATATCAGAGGTGTTCTCTTAATACAACACAGGAATAAGACTCTAACCTTAAGAAATTCTAAGATACAAAGATTGAAAGAATTTCTAAGAGTTTTAGTGAACTTCGAATTCTGGACAGCAAAACAGAGCACACTTTCAGTCAGTTGGTTTCAAGAGTCTTAGCAATTTTCTTCTTCAAATCTTCTCCCTTTTATAGAGTAGAAAATAGCTGTTGAGAATTGCCCAGAAATTAAGCAAAGAGCCGTTGCAATTGGAGGCTAGGTCCAGCTGAGTTTGTGAGCTAAAACTGAGCAGAAAAACAGAGTCACGCAACCATTTTTGAATTTGCTTTCCTTAAAAGCTGGGGAATGTTTTGGCCAAGGAGACAACTGTTCCATTGGAGTTGTTCTGACACTGCAGGCATTAAATGCTGACTGAGACAGTTGCTTTTCCTTCCACGTCAGACTTCAGAAGCTTCTTCAGGAACACAGTACTTTAGAAGCTCACTTCAGAAGCAGGACTTCAGACGCACACTTCAGAAGCACTGTTCATCAGACGCTCCCTTCAGACGTTGACTTTTGTTGACCTTCAGACTAAGCCTTCAGACGTTGACCAACGTTGACCCTCAGACTCAGCCTTCAGAAGCACCCTTCAGACTCTGCCTTCAGACGCACCCTTCAGACTCTGCCTTCAGAAGCTGCTTCAGACCCAGTTTTGCTTTAGACTTGCAACAAAGCTTCTATGCTTTCTTTCTTGCTCTTAGCTTGTTATTCCATAACCATTATCAAATATCAATCATTAAGAACATGGTTCTGCACAACTTAGAACAAAGCATTAGCAATACCAATTTTCTTTTTAACACTTTGTTATCATCAAAGCCTCAAAGAGAGTTGTTCATACATTTTGTTTCAACAATCTCCCCCTATCCAAAAGAGAGTTGTTCATACATTTTGTTCCAACAATCTCCCCCTTTTTGATGATGACAAACATAAGTATTAAAAGAAAATTGTTGTTAATTTAATTAACAAGTTGACTGCAGGGTATGAGGTTTGTAAGCTCCCCCTGAGTTTGAACCAGGTTAATTAAATTTAGTTCAGATCAAAAAGATGAGAATTTCATAATTGTTGTTAGGTTTAATTAACAAGTTGACTTTAGGAGAGATTTGCAAGCTCCCCCTAGGTCTGATAATCCTCAAGGTTAGGTTTTCAAGCTCCCCTTGATTCTTATCCAAGTTAATTAAGTTTAACTTAAAACAATAAAGTGAAATTAACACTTAGAATTATAAATAACAAGCTGACTTCAGGTTCTGAGGTTTGTAAGCTCTCCCCCTAAGTCTGATAATCCACATGATGAGTTTTGTAAGCTTCCGGAGTCTTATCCAAGTTATTTAAATTCATTTCAACTCACTAAGAGTAATGTATATCTCACAAAAAATTTTACTCCCCCTTAACAGAGATTAAAAGCAGTTCTCATAAGTTAACTTCAATCAGAACTTAACTTATGTTCAGAGCTCAGGAGCAATACCCTTTACTCCCTCTCATAAGTTAATTAACTGACAGAATTTAACTTATATTCTGAGCTCAGGAGCCTTAATACTTGTTTCCTTTTTCTCCCCCTTTTGTCATCAACAAAAAGAAAATTTCAGAGAAGAAAAATTTCCTGAGTTTTAAGAGGGTTTGAAAACATGTGAGATAATCATGCAATCATATAGGTAATCAAGCAGCAAAGATGAATATCAGAGCAGACTTGATCATACATGAGTATATGACATTGCATTTTAAAAAAATAGAATGATGTTCAGAAGCATAAAAGTTTGGAGCATTCTGATCAGAGCATTCTTGGTTCAGACACAGTTGTTCAGTATATCTGTTCAGTATCACTGAACTATTTTAGACAAAATTGTTCAGATCATATACCAACTGAGGGTTTTAGCACTACTGAACTCATTTCAGAAAACTGAAAAAGTATAGCATTTGGTTCAGTGCTGCTGAATTCTTTCAGATAAAACTGATACCAATTTTTAAATAAGTTCTGAAAGACTGAACATGTCTGAAACTAATTTGAGCATTTTAAAAAATGTGTATGTGTTTGTTAAATATTTCAGAATTGAAAACAGAAAAACACATTTTCATATTGATGACTTTGGGAGGGACAAAGTATAACTTTCAAAGCTTTAAATCATCATTGCCCAGGGTTATACTTACCAGATTCTGACCAAAAGTTTGATAACTATCAGATTCAGAAGTCAGAAAATCCATGTTCTGAACCTTCAGACTCTGAAGTTTTTCAGGGCTTAACTTTCTTCAGACTCTCAAAAATGAGTGTCTGATAAGTCTTAGCTTCTGATGAACTCAGAATCTTAGTTTTCATTCAGATTCAAGCATATTTTCAAGAGATAAAATGCATGTTTAGATTCTTTTTGATAAAATTAAATCTGTCTTCTGTGAGGGGTTTTGTAAATATGTCAGCCCATTGATGATCAGTATCAATGAACTGAATATCCAGAACACCCTTCTGAACATAATCTCTTATAAAATGATGTTTAATTTCTATATGCTTGGCTCTAGAATGTAGAATTGGATTTTTAGACAGACATATTGCAGCAGTATTATCACAATAAATAGGAATGATATCTGCATGAATCTGATAATCTTCCAACTGATGTTTCATCCAGAGCAGTTGTGTGCTACAACTTGCAGCTGAGATGTATTCTGCTTCTGCTGTTGACAAAGCAATAGTTGCTTGTCTTTTGCTGGCCCAGGATATCAGATTCTCACCCAGAAACTGACAGTTTCCTCTGGTGGATTTTCTTTCAATCCTGTCCCCAGCATAATCAGCATCGCAGAATCCAACTAGCTTATAATCCAAGGATTTCTTATACAGAAGTCCCAGATTAGTTGTTCCCTTCAGATACCTGAAGATTCTCTTGACAACAGTCATATGAGATTCTCTAGGATCTGACTGGAATCTAGCACACAGACAGACACTAAACAAAATATCTGGCCTAGAAGCAGTTAAGTATAACAGAGAACCTATCATACCTCTGTAGAGCTTCTGATATACTTTTGAGCCATTGTCCTCTTTGCTTAAGGTGCAGGTTGGATGCATAGGTGCTGTCATCAGCTTACAGTCATCAAGCTGGAACTTCTTCAGAAGCTCCTTTGTATATTTGGACTGATGAACATACACTCCATCTTTGCATTGGTTGATTTGAATTCCAAGAAAGAATTTCAGCTCTCCCATCATGCTCATTTCAAATTCATCCTGCATTAACTTAGAAAATTCTTTGCAAAGAGAGGCATTAGTAGAACCAAATATGATATCAGCAACATATATTTGCACGATTAAGATGTCTTTCTTAACAGTTTTTATAAAGAGTGTATTGTCAACTTAACCTCTTACAAAATCATTTTTAAGTAAGAAATTGCTTAGTCTTTCATACCAAGCTCTAGGAGCTTGTTTCAGACCATAAAAGGATTTCTTAAGTTTAAAAACAAAATCTGGATTTTTAACATCTTCAAAACCAGGAGGCTGTTTAACATAAACTTCTTCAGAAATAACACCATTTAAGAAAGCACTCTTAACATCCATTTGGTACAAGATGATATCATGATTAACTGCATAGGAAAGAAGTAACTTGATTGCTTCCAGTCTTGCAACTGGAGCAAAAGTCTCAGTGTAGTCTATTCCTTCCTGCTGGCTGTAGCCTTGAGCAACCAGTCTTGCCTTGTTTCTGATCACTCCTCCTTGTTCATTAAGCTTGTTTCTGAACACCCATTTTGTTCCAATGATGTTCTTGTTTTCTGGTTTTGCAACTAGATCCCAGACATCATTCCTTTGAAACTGGTTCAGTTCTTCCTGCATAGCTACAATCCAACCATCATCTGTAAGTGCTTCATCAGCTGTTGTGGGATCAATCATAGATAGCAGACCAATCATAGATTCATTTTGACTGAATGCTGATCTTGTTTTCCTTAGACTGTTCTTGTTCCCAATAATCAGCTCCTCAGGATGTGAAGACTTGTACTTGAATGAGGTTCTGGGTGGATTAGCTTCTGAAGAACCATCAGGGGCTTGTTCAGAACCATGCTGGTCTTGATTTGCTTCAGGAGTAGTGTCATCATTTGAGAGTTTCTCAGTTTCTTCAGTGTTTTCAGCTTCTGAACTTTCTTCAGACTCTGAACTCAGTTCAGGTTCTGAAGGTTCTTCTGAGAGTCTGAAATCTGCAAAACTCTCAACCAGCTCTGGTATTGCATTACCAGGCTTCTTATCATCAAATCTAATGTGTATAGCTTCTTCAACAACATGTGTTTCAGAATTATACACCCTGTATGTTTTAGATCTCTCTGAGTATCCTAAAAAGATACCCTTTTGAGCCTTAGCATCAAATTTCTTTAGGTAGATCTTATTGTTCAATATGTAACAAGTACAACCAAACTGATGAAAATAAGAAATGCTTGGTTTTCTTCTTTTAAAAATTTCATATGTTGTTTTATTCAGAATAGGTCTGATATAGATCCTGTTCTGAATATAACATGCTGTGTTAACAGCTTCTGCCCAAAAGTACTTTGCAATTTTGGATTCATGGATCATGGTTCTAGCCATTTCTTGCAAAGATCTGTTCTTTCTCTATACAACCCCATTTTGTTGTGGAGTTCTAGGAGATGAGAACTCATGGAGAATTCCATGATCTTCACAAAAATTTTCAAAAGGTTCATTTTCAAATTCCCCACCATGATCACTTCTGACTTTTAAAATTTTCAAGTCAGTTTCATTTTGTACTTGTTTGCAGAATTTGTAAAACACATCATATGTTTCATTTTTAGTTCTAAGGAATTTAACCCAAGTCCACCTACTATAATCATCAACAATTACAAGTCCATACTTCTTCCCATTGATTGAAGCTGTTCCAACAGGACCAAACAAATCAATGTGAAGCAGTTCTAAAGGTTTTGAGGTGGAAACAATGTTTTTGGGTTTAAAAGAAGTTTTAGAAATTTTTCCAATTTGGCATGCTCCACACAGAGCATCTGAGTGATAATCAATTTTAGGCAGGCCTCTGACCAGTTGCAACTTGCTAAGCTTAGAAATGAGTCTCCAGTTAGCATGTCCCAACCTTTTGTGCCATACCCATTTCTCATCACTCACAGACAGAAGGCAAACTACCTTCTGCTGAACCAATTCTGAAAAATTGATTTTATAAACATTGTTTTTCCTATTTCCTTTTAACACAACAAATTTATCATTGTTGTTGATTACAGTACATGTGTTCTTATTAAACAAGACTTCATAATTACTGTCACATAATTGACTTATGCTAAGTAAATTATGTCTAAGTCCATCTACCAGCCAAACATCATCAATGTACAGGGAAGAATTACCTATCTTACCAGTACCAATGATCTTTCCTTTCTGACTTCCTCCAAACCCCACAGTTCCTCCCTCTTTCAGAGTCAGGGTTTGGAACATAGACTTGTCTCCTGTCATGTGATGCAAGCATCCACTGTCCAGGTAACCAGGACCTTTCCTTTTCTTTGGATGACAAGCATATCTGCAATAGAAATGATCTCAGACTTAGGTACCCATATTTTCATGGGTCCTTTATGGTTAGTCTTGAAGGGTTTAGACTTTTGTTGCACTTTATGTCTGGAGTTATAATGCTCAGACTTGTTCAGATACTTAGGATATGAATCCTTAAATCTTGAATAAGTCTTAGTGTTTGAAACTGAGTTCTTCAGAACCTGAGTTCTCAAGGGTCTGGACTCAGATTTCTTCAGAACCTGAGACTTGAAGGTCTTTGGTTCTGAGTTGTTTAGAGTCTAAACCATTGAGCACTTTGGTTCTGATTTCTTCAGAACTCTAATTTTGTTAGCTCCAGACACAAGGCAAGCTTCAGTTTGACCTTTCTTAAAACAGTCAGAAACAGATGACAGATTGGCTTTCTTTTGCTTGCTTTGCCTGACATTCTGAGATTGAAAATGTTTTGTATAGACTGGTTTAGCTGTTTTTGAAGGTTTTATGACCCCAGTCTTAGTAAAATTTGAGTTTGAATTCTTCAGACTCTGAGACTTACTTGTTTCAGGTTCTGAACTCTTCAGACTCTGAACGTTTTCAGTTTTAGAGTCTGATTTTCTCATACTCTTAGGCTTAGGACCTTTTGGTTTAGATTTTGGCAAGGTTTTAACATCTGCCTTCATCTTACCCTTAGGTTCAGAAGCTTTAGAGTCTGAGCAGTTCAGAACTTCAGACTCAGTCTCAGTTTCTGCTAAATTCAGTTTCTCAGAACTGTCAGAAGCAGGCACAAAGCACACCTCAGTGCCTTTTAAAATATTTTCAGAACAAGATGATATTTTTGATTCATTTGAAGAATTGAATGAATCTTTTTTAAAACGAAGACCTTCACCTTTGTTTCTATAAATATTGTAAATCATAGAAGCAACCTTACTTCTATTGATTCCTGTTAAGATAAAGTCCTGAAGAGCAATTTCATGTTCATTTGGAATTTCTTCAGGTTTCTTATGAACCTCATTTCTGAGTTCTCTAACTTCTTCATCAAACTCAATGATTTGATTCTGAAGTTTGAGATTTTCCTCATTAGGCAAGCTATGTTTATTTTTCAAAGATTTTAGTTCACCTAACTTGCTTTTGAGGTGGTTCATAAGATCTTTAACAGTTTCAATCAGTTCAGATCTAGTCAGTTCAGAGTATACCTCATCTTCTTCATCAGAGTCTGAACATGATTCTGTATCAGAAAATGCAGTTGCCATCAAAGCCAGATTTGCTTCCTCTTCATCAGACTCAGACTCATTGTCAAGATCATCCCATGTTTCCATGAGACTCTTCTTAAGTTTGTTTCTGAAGCTGCTGGACTTGGAGCTGGTCTTCTTTGCTTTTTACTTTGACTTGTCCTTCTGAAGTTTAGGAGATTCAGCAATGAAGTGGTCAGGTTTCTTGCAGTTGTAGCAGTCCTTCTGGTTTTCCCTCTTTGAACCAGATCCTTTAAAGTTGCTGCTTCTATTAGAGAATTTCTTCTTTCTATTCATTAAGTACTGAATTCTTTTGGAAAGCATTGCAAGCTCTTCAGCATCTGAATCTTCCTCAGAATTTCCCTCAGGAAATTCTTCTTCAGATTCAATAGCTTTCAGAGCCTTTACAGACTTTCTTTTGGATTTCAGTGATATTGACTTAGACTCTCTAACAGAATCATCTTCATTAAGTCCCAGTTCATGCACTTTGAGGGAGCTTATAAGATCTTTAATACTTAAAGTATTTAGATCCTTAGCTTCCTCAATAGCAGTTACTTTGGGTCTCCATTTAGATGGCAGACTTCTTAGGATTTTGTTCACATGATCAGCAGTGGTATAACTCTTCTTCAGAATCTGAAGTCCAGAAACCAGAGTCTAAAATCCTGAGAACATTGTCTCAATATTTTCATCCTCTTTCATTCTGAACATCTCATATTGCTGAACAAGAATACTAGCCTTAGCTTCTCTAACCTTTTTGTTACCTTCATAGTTAGAGCAGAGGGATGTGAAGATGGCTTTTACTGTTGATTTGTCACTCAGCTTCTGGTACTCAGTGCGAGGTAGGGAATCCACAATGATTCCTCTCACATTGTGATGCTTTCTGTATATCTTTCTTTCTGCATCACTCAAGCCTCCTCTGTTGACAGCAACACCTTCTTCATCAACTGGAATAGAGATTCCATCTTCTATTATATCCCATAATGAATCATCAATACCAACTATATGGCTGTACATTTTGCTCTTCCACCATGAGAACTTTTCTGGGTCACCAGTAAACATTGGGGGTTTATTGTGTGACCTGGATTTTCTTTCTTCAATACCATATTCATATGAATATGATGTAGAAGTACCAGTACCTCTTTGTGGTCTAGGAGTGGGTGGAGGGGAACCACTTGACATGTTTTTCTCAGGATCTCACTGACTCACTGTTAAGTGATTGAATATCAGAACCGGAGCTCTGATACCAACTGAAGGTAAGAAAAACACACAAGAAGGGGGGGGGGGGGGTTGAATTGTATGTGGGCAGTTTTTCATTTCTCAAAAATTATGTTAAGTTCAGAATCAGGTTCTGAACTTTTATCAAAGAGTTTATGCAGCGGATTCAAATGTAAAGAGAGAGGGAAAGAGAGACACAAGATATTTTTATACTAGTTCCTTCCACAGGTTGGAAGTAGTCTAGTCCCCTTGTTACTAACAAGAGATTTGAACTATAATCAAACTGATTACAATTGCTCATAACACAAAGTAATGAGACTTCAATGCTCAAACACCTAGTAAGAGACTTCTAATGCTCAAGACACTAAGTCAAGAGACTTCCAATGCTCAGAACACAAAGTAATGAGACTTCTCTGCTCAGAACACAAAGTAATGAGACTTCTAATTGCTCAGAACACTAAGTAATGAGACTTCTGGTTTGCTCAGTATACAGACTGAGACTTTGAGGTTTCAAACAGATTTTACAAATACAGTTTGAGTTGAACACTTGATCAAATATCAGAGGTGTTCTCTTAATACAACACATGTATAAGACTCTAACCTTAAGAAATTCTAAGATACAAAGACTGAAAGAATTTCTAAGAGTTTTAGTGAACTTCGAATTCTGGAGAGCAAAATAGAGCACACTTTCAGTCAGTTGGTTTCAAGGGTCTTAGCAATTTTCTTCTTCAAATCTTCTCCCTTTTATAGAGTAGAAAATAGCTGTTAAGAATTGCCCAGAAATTAAGCAAAGAGCCGTTGCAATTGGAGGCTAGGTCCAGCTGAGTTTGTGAGCTAAAACTGAGCAGAAAAACAGAGTCACGCAGTCATTTTTGAATTTGATTTCCTTAAAAGCTGGGGAATGTTTTGGCCAAGGAGACAACTGTTCCATTGGAGTTGTTCTGACACTGCAGGCATTAAATGCTGACTGAGACAGTTGCTTTTCCTTCCACGTCAGACTTCAGAAGCTTCTTCAGGAACACAGTACTTCAGAAGCTCACTTCAGACGCACACTTCAGAAGCACTGTTCATCAGACGCTCCCTTCAGACGTTGACTTTTGTTGACCTTCAGACTCAGCCTTCAGACGTTGACCAACGTTGACCCTCAGACTCAGCCTTCAGAAGCACCTTTCAGACTCTGCCTTCAGACTCACCCTTCAGAAGCTGCTTCAGACCCAGTTTTGCTTTAGACTTGCAACAAAGCTTCTATGCTTTCTTTCTTGCTCTTAGCTTGTTATTCCATAACCATTATCAAATATCAATCATTAAGAACATGGTTCTGCACAACTTAGAACAAAGCATTAGCAATACCAATTTTCTTTTTAACACTTTGTTATCATCAAAACCTCAAAGAGAGTTGTTCATAAATTTTGTTTCAACAATCTCCCCCTATCCAAAAGAGAGTTGTTCATACATTTTGTTCCAACATATTCATCATCAAACATTTGATTAATAATAATACGTCATAATTTTGCAATGAAACATAATTCAAACATATCTCATAAATGAAAGTATCTGTTCTTCAACATTAATAGTAGAAATAACATAAAATTTCACAAAGCTTAAACTTCTTAAAAATTATTAATTCAACGTTTGACCCCAACCCTAGTGTTACAGATCAGAGCACGTGATTTTTTTTCCCGACTACATAAAATCACTAAATAATAACAACGGAAGTCAATCCCCGCCGTCACCTTCTAAGCGTCCCGCAACTAGAGCTCCTCGTCCTGAGTGTCTGTACCCCAAGAGTACAGACACCATAAATGCAACAACAACAAAGGGGTGAAAATATACCTCATAACATTTAGTTGGGATACATGAATAATATATAAGTAGACATATCATTATGGGTCATCATTTACAACATATTCACAATTCTTCATCAAGTTATACATCTTCATTCACACGTCATCATTATCATAATTCAACATTTTTGAAACATTAAAGATTCACACATAACATTCACAATACATCAACATGAATACATCAACATGTATGCTGGGGAATGCAACTCATTCCTAAGACCTATATGCATGCCGGTACCGTTTTCTAATCAACATTTGTATGTCAGAGTTGTGTTACTGAACATACATACATCCTAATCAACATTTGTATGTCAGAGTTGTGTTACTGAACATACATACATCATCCGTCATTCGTCATTCAACATGGTCCTAAATATGATATGATGCATGAGGGAAGACTCTATAAATACTACATATAGCACATCATCAACAACTCACAATATCAACAGAATTCATCTATCAGACTCATCAGTTATGGACAAGGTATATTTTGTCGCTACTTTTCTTCATATGCAACATTTACGTCATTATTATCCAACATTATACAACATTGTTTTTTTTTATTACTTCATCATTCAACATTTTACAACATCGTCATTACATCATCTCTCGACATCGTCATTTATAACTCCAATCATCATCGTCGTCTTTACCTCATTCTAACTTTGGTCTTTATTCCCCTAGCGATTTATTATCTTGTCTTATCACAAATTTTTACCCCTGAACATCATTCATCAATTAACACACAACTTTCTATTCCCGTTCTATTTGGTCTTATCAATTCTCTCAACATCGTCTGTCATCTTAAATCGACCACACTCTATTCATTTTAACTTAAGGTCGTTACTTCACTATTATCATCTTTTCTAACATTATCCCCTTGCTTTAACTTGGACCCTTCTATTTTTCAATTACATTCGGCTTATCTCTTCACCTAGCATCTTCATTACCTTAAACCACTTCACCATTCTAATTTGCTCATTTTGGTTTGCACTTTTCTATCTACTATCTTGAGTTTTTTTTTACTATTCTATGAATCTACCTACATCATCTTCCACTATTCTAAATCATCACTCTGTATCTCTTCTTATGATCGTCGTTCACCATATTAACTAATTCATATTTTAAACTCACTGTGTAACCTCACCATCTACACTACTAATGTCTCATCTTGTTAATCTTAATTAACTTGATGTCTCCTCTCACTATTATTACCATCTCCGGCCTTACCTATTGCTTTAACTTCTACTTACGATGTAATCCGCTTCATCGTTTACTCGTCATCCTAAACAGGGTACATCATCGTCATTACTCGTCATTCACAAGCTTCATTCATCATCTTCATTCAACAATTACTATCTTGTCATAAATCATCATCATACGACAGTAACTTCTCATCGATCATTAACATCTTATATGAGCGTATATACATTTTTCATTCTTTTGTTAATCAATACTACATTTTTGAATCTACTCTCCTCATTCGTTCTTTCCATCACTACATCTTTTGATTATTTATTTTGTTATAAGTTCGTCAAGACTTAGAAGGCTTATATTACAACACATATACTTTTCCCTCATCTAAGGTTATTGGGTTTGAATCTTATTATACACCTACTTTTCATGCTAACAACCCTCTTAGACTTACTATTGCTTTCAAAAATGTTTTAGAGTCCACTGAAAAGGTTGTGCTGGACTCTCATGAGGGACGTAGCATGACCCATGCACGGTGTTTTAATCATAACTCCAGTTCAAGAGATCTAAATGGATTCAAACCAAAGGGAAATGGAAGAGGACTTATATATCTACAACTTTCATGAAGGAACCTAAATCCAATTCGGGACAGAGAGGGGTGGAAATGTTGTTTTTCCTAAACCTGGGCAGAGTGCACGACTATGCTGACCCATGTGTAGTAATTTGATCATAAGTCAATTTGTGGATGTCTAAATGAGGTCACTCCAAAGCCACAAGAAAGCTAACATCCATATCTACAACTTTCATGTTTACACCGAAACCCAGTTCAGAACGGAAAATGGTGAAAAAGGTCGATTTTCCAAGTTGGTCTGACAAAAATCGTGGCCCGATTTTTGTCGAGTCCAAACATCCTTTTATAGGCCAAAATCGTGGCCCGATTTCCCCAAATCGGAGCCCGATTTTGGCTGACAGACAGCCAACGAAAAACAGTTTCATAAGTGCGTTTTCGCCCAATAATCACTTTTAAACCACTTAATTCTATCTCAACACACTCAAATCATCCCAAATCATCACTCTAGGGTTACCCTACTGTTTGGACATTAATTCTCTCTTAACCTCTCTAATTATACACTCTTTCATGGTCAAATTCTTAATTCTAATCTCTAAACTAGGTTCCCTTAGTTTTCATCTTTCGACAACAATTTTACATTCATTCATCATAATTCTTCATTGGAATCCTTCATCATAACAGTAATCACATCTTAAGAATTAAACAACCCCATCATAGTTTAAAATACCCTAAAGTGAAAGAATTCTCCCCCTTACCTCGAATCCTTCGAACATCTCCGTTTTTGGCTTGACCTTGTTGCGGCTATGGTTTTCCTCTTCTTCTACTCTTTTCTTTTTTCGTTTCCACGTTCAGCAATACTGACTCCCTAACCTCTATGTTTTTCTATTTATATTTGGACCGGTCACTCGTTGTGATCCTTTTTCTCCTCAGCCCACTATTCTTTTACTTCATCCCTCCCCCACTTATTTAAAACATATATTCTACACCTCCCGACTCTATTATTTTTATTTTTATTCCTCTCTTCATTTTATTTAAATTCTCGTACTACTTCTCAATCATCATCAATATTTTATTTTCTCAACAACAAAATAACACTCAAGCAAAAGAAGCATCAATAATAACTTTAACCAAAACTTCACCTATTAAACTTCATGGAATTAATTAAAATAGAAAAATTGGGGTGTTACAATAGGTGGTTGGTTCAGAATTCAAATCAACATGTGGCACCCACTACATCTTGGAGTTGGATTTGGCGGTTGCCAATTACGGAAAATCTACGTCATTTTTGCTGGCTAGTAATGCATGTCAGTCATCCTACCAATTCTTTCAGAGGCTCACGACACATCACCTCAAATATTTCTTGTCATATATGAGGTGCTGCTATTGAGAGTGATTTGCATACTCTTCGAGATTTCCCTAGGGCAATGTCTATTTAGAAGCATTTTTCTCCCACCTATCCTAACGATTTTTATATGCAGGATTGTCAGATTTGGTTTAAACACCATGCTACAATGGGGACAGGTGCTAAGTTTGTAATAACCTGTTTTGAAATATTGAAGAATAGAAATGAAGAGATTTTCCAAAATGTGAAGAAAGATACTTGGAATTCTATCAACAATATAATCTCTTATCATGCCTCTATGGTTCACGCTCTTGGTACCATTAGTAAGCATCATGTGACCTGCCAAGTTCGTTGGAATCCTCCCCCAGAAGGATATATTAAAATCAACGTAGACGGCTCTTCTTTTGGCAATCCCGACAATGCAGGTTTTGGAGTCTTTTAAGAAATGATAGAGGAATTTGGATTCAAGGCTTTTATGGATCTTGTGGTAGAGCCTCTAATTTACTAGGTGAACTTTCAGCTATTTGGAGAGGGCTTTAATTAGCTTGGGACCTTGGATATCAGTATATCATCATTAAATCTGATTCTCAAGCAGCTTTGGATCTTATTGCGAATATTAATCAGAATGACTTTCATCCTCATGCAAACTTGCTTTCTCTCATTAGGAAACTCTCTTCTCTTCCTTGGGAGGTGTCATTTAATCATACTTTAAGAGAAGGTAACGAATGTGCTGACTGGTTGGCTACGTTTGGTGCTACAAATGTTGATTCCTTGAAGATGTGGATGTATATTCCTCCTCAGTTAAATATCACCCTGCTTGCAGATACCTTTGGGTATTTAGGCAGCGGATTGCTTAGTTTTTTTCCCTTCTTTTCTTGTTCTTTTTCCCCTTGATAAAAAAAAAGGTTTAAAAAGTATAAGATGTTTTGCGTTTGTTTTCCCAACACTTTTTCATAAAAATAACTTAGTTATAAAAAATGATTTTCTAGACAAGCTACTCAAACCGTTTCTCATTTGAAGCATATTTTAAATTTTTATATCTTCATATTTTAATTTTTTTTAAGAATCTATAACAAACGAATGAAAATTTCAAAAATAATTTTTATTTGAAAAAGACGATTTTTTTAAGAAAAATCTATAATAAATGGGCACTATATGTATTTGGTGCAAAATTCCCTCTCAATAAAAATGTATTTGGTGCAAATTCATATATTGTTTCTTCATATTTAAGGTTAACGAGAGTATCTATATTATATATAAATAAAATAGCATGTTTCGCCTCTTTTGTGTTGAATTTTTGTTATTCCAATTATACCCTTAAACATATTTCCCTATAATAATGTTATATTGTTGGTGTTATTAAAAAAGATAAGAATTTTTATTATATTTGTTATATTATTGTTGTCAATATGAAAAGATAAATATGGTTTGTTGAGTTTGTTACATTTGAAAGTCACAAATATCTATACTTATAATTTTAACCTATATAAAAAAAATTATATAAAATATTGTTGATAATATACACGCGTTAGCACAATAAAAAAAACTGAAAGATTGGTTGGTGAAAGACTGGTACGTGAGTGTCCGTCTTTTGCTAGTTATATATAATTTAAATAAGGACTAGACTTACATACAATACCATATATACAGTTCTTACTGTTTTCCTATCTTCAAATGACACGTGTAATAAACAAAATTATCTCTCATGCTTATGTAATCTCTGCAGCTAAAAAATTGGAACCGTAGAAAAGAAACGGTCATCGTAGTTGAAACACCGTGGCACCGAGCAACCGATCATAAGGCAAGAGCACCACACACACAACTGTGGGAATCAATCAGTGACTAGACAAAATTTGTTCATGTCCAACGTTGAACAAACATGGAGGCTTATATATCCAAAAAATCTGAGTATGGGTTCACAAGAATGTTGTTGGTCTTTTTGCTTTTGAAGATTAAGTATGGATTCCATGAAGAACATCTAAAATAATAGTGAAACACAGATCACCTTAACAAAGTTGTGGAAACGAAATTTAATTAAACATAAGAGGCGTTGAACTGTACCGGTGAAGGGAGTGGTGAAATTGAATTTATTATTTTTAGTTAAAAATACACATGTCATTTTTTAATAGGGAACGGTTTGAACAGTATAGATGGAACTTTATATAAGTTTTGTCCTTTAAATAATGTTTAATTAAAATATGAATTATTTAATATTGATTATTTTTTGTCAAAAAAAAAAGATTAAATTTTTTTGTCGTATGTCCAACACATTTACGGATTGTCCCTGCTGGGTTCAGTCTTATGTGATAAGTCTTTTTTTTTTTTGGTAGGACTTATGTGGGTACTATTAACATAAAATTGTAAAAATTTAGATTTGATAACACTCCTGTAAAAATTTATGTGGGACTTATATGAATTATTGAATTTTATTTTTAAAATAGTAGAATCTATATATTCCTAAAACAAATCTATGTGGGTCACATAAAATTTTACTTTACGTACCAATAAAATTTTATGCTTTGTTTTGTTTGGATAGTACAGTTTTCTAATTATTTTAAATGTAATGCAAAGCAAATAGAAAGAGATTGATTGATATGTATATAGCACACTTTCTTGGTACTTTCTTTATGGCTCGGACTTACATAATTAACCATTGTCTCTAAACTATAAAAGGGGAAGCAACTTCTCTTTTTAAAGGCTATTATATAAGATTTTATAATTTTTGAGACAGATATGTAATCAAAATCGAACAATAGCAATAACTTTAGAGAGTAAGATTAGAAAATTTTTTTATTTTTTTTATCAAATATTGATTTATAAGCTTAATTTTCGCTCTGATATTTATTCTTGTATTGTTTTTGGTTCTAGCATATTTTTCCATTAAAAAGAAAAAAATGGTCATTTACAAAATTTGATTTTATTAGGAAGGAAATTATTATTTTAAGGACAATGTGTATGTTATTATCTCATTCAGTCCTTAAGTATAAGACCATTTTAAAAGATTTGTTTGTCCTTAAATATAAAATCATCTACAAATTTTTAGATGTATGTATTACTCATTTTTTAAATCTATTCTTATTAATACTCCTTATATATAAAAAGTTAACATTAAATGCATTTATGCATAAAGGGTAACTTGCGTAAAAAAAAATTATAAAGAGTTTTATAAAAAGAAACATAGAGTAATAAAAGGTAGACATATTTAATGCATGCTTTTGGTTTTGTAAAGAGGAAAAAGAATATCATTAATTATTGTATACTGGTTTCCTAAAAGAATCAAAATTTTAGACCAGAAATAAAAAGCTAGTAAATGGATAAAGATTATAGACAAAGAGTGTAATGTAATAAAAAAGAGGGACATTTTAGGACAGAGGGAGTAGTGTTATTTTTTCTAGGGATTAGTTCTTCCTAATAAAATCAAATTCGGGTACACATTGGTAGAGAAAATAGGAAAACAATTAAATTTGATTTTTTTTTTTTACAATTGGATAACTCATTTTAGGACAGAGGGAATAGTGTTATTTTTTGGGTCGGCTAAAAAAATGCAAGTGTATATACCTCTATATATATTTTGCATTTTCAACCACCTAAATTATTGTTTCTTGCACCATTAGCCCAAGAAATTTAAAAACTCAAGTTTTAAACCCCTAAACTAGGGTCTAGGTTCGCCCTTGTCTCACCAACCTACTTATCACACTAAACTGAACTATTTCATTGTACTCTAACAATTATCATAATTGTCGCGGGTTAGGAGTTAAGTAGTAAGGATTACATAGGTTTACTTAGTACAATTACTTTAAAGGCAAATTTTATGGTACACCCCAAAATTTGAGTGTACCGGTACACCAAATCGTTAAATTAATTAATAATTTAATGAGTTGTTTTTTTTGAAAAAAAAGAATTATTTTCTATCATTGACAAATGTAATAATTAAATTTTATTTACCAAAAGCGTCGACGAAATAAAATATACTTTTTTTGAATTTTTATTACTCATAACAAAGAATATTGATTATTTTTTATGAGAAAATGTTAAAAATTTAATATGATTCTTATAAACAATAAAATGATGTTTTCTAAAATATAAATATTGACAAATAACTCTTTATTTCATAAAATGATCGTTAATTTATAAATTTATGAAGCAAGAGTACCGATACACCTTAGTTGTGAGGTGTACCGTAGAAGTTCCCTACTTTTAAGGTATACTTAAAAGTAGTAAGAGATAATTACTTTTTGAAGGATGTAGCAATGATTACTTAGTACACAAAGAAGCCTACATAGGTTTAAATGTTTTATACCAATAAATCCCTTTATACTTATGTATATGAGAGAACAATTACTTTGGTCATTTAATATGTGATGCATTGTTATTATAGTTTTTTGTAAGGGTGTTGTTATAGTTTTTTAATGTATATAAAAAATGCAAACACATCATTAATTATCTCTTTAGTTAGTCATTTTAAATTTTAAATGTATTTTTTATTAATCAATTAATCTATAAAATTACAAATGAAAGAGACACTTGAATACTTGATCATATTTATAATTTCGATACATCAATGGATTATAATGAAAGTGATTCACAAATATAAGGAAAATAATTGTTTATCCAATAATTATAATTGTTACTCTCTCGTACTTTTTTTATAAGCACCTCTTACTTTTTTTCGAAATATATTAAGAAAAGTGAATTTAATGTGTCCATTTTATATATCAATTTTTTTAAAATACCCTTTTTATATTATAATGTGTATAACTTTAACTTTTCATCCTTCAAAATATAAACAGTATTAATAAAATGTATGTTTTAAAAAATAATAACAAATGCATCTTGTAAGTTGTATAATGCTTATATTTAAGGTCAAATCTTTTTTTAAAAGGATTTACTAATTAAAGATAAAGGGGTAGCAACTACTAATAAAATAAAGAGAATGTTAACGAGTGTTTTTAAGACATTAACTAAAGTTTTAAAATAAATAAATTTACATTAAAAATGATGTAATTATTGCTAAGACAAAAATAAAAATTTATATTTTTGATCTAGTTTATATTAATGGATTCCTTAGACCAATATATTTAGAAAGCAACATGAAACGATGAATTCCATAATCGAAACTGAAATGATTATAATTTGCAAAAACAAATCATATCTAGGGATTAACACTTCTTTTAAAAGTGACAGTCCAATGATGGTAAATATACAAAGCCCTACTGTCTACACATATGCAACTATATATGGTTGATGATCCCATTATATTCCTGTCAGACAAGGAAGGGCAAATAAGTCATTTCGTTAAAGGTGTTGTCAATCAACAAAAGAAAGAGAATCAGGAAAAAAACTGATTTTATATATTTTTATTTTACCCCCACCTATTAACTTTATCTGTATGCATCAATCATCTCTCACAGTCATGCATTTTCAAATTCAACCTATTTCCATTTCCACAAAAAACCCTAAAGTCCAAACCACTGCTCCTTTCTCATTTTGATAGGGTCAAATTAAAGCAACACAAATTTTCCATATAAAAAGAAAACTCTGCCAATTCCTAAAAATGGATTTTTGCTAAAAAGCACCTAACATCACTACTTACTACACTTTCAAGTATTCTAGGAGTTATCAAAAAACCAAAAGAATGCAAAGGTGTAGCCTCCTAGCCATGTAGGAAAATAGTCTTAACTCTCTCTTAACTGTTCTTTTACCCCTCCATCACTCTCCATCACCCCCTCTCTCCTCTCTCAAAAAACAGTTCAATAAAAAGCCTCTAGATCGATCAAGATCCAATCTAATTTAGTCATGAATTCATTTGAAGAATTCAACTCATCATCATCAAAAAACATCATCAACTTCACCAACACAACCTCAGAAGACAAAAACATCTCAAATTTCACATCTTCTTCTTCTTCTTCTTCTTCAGCACCACCAGCAACAAGCACTCTAAGTCGCTATGAGAATCAAAAAAGAAGAGACTGGAACACTTTTGGCCAATACCTAAGAAACCATAGACCACCACTTTCACTCTCACGTTGTAGTGGAGCACATGTTCTTGAATTTTTAAGGTATCTTGATCAGTTTGGGAAAACTAAGGTTCACTCACAGATGTGTCCATTTTTTGGTCATCCAAACCCACCTGCACCTTGTCCTTGTCCTCTCCGACAAGCTTGGGGTAGTCTTGATGCATTGATTGGAAGACTGAGAGCTGCTTTTGAAGAGAATGGTGGGAAACCTGAAGATAATCCTTTTGGTGCTCGTGCTGTTAGACTCTTTCTTCGTGAGGTTAGAGACTCTCAATCTAAAGCTAGAGGTATTAGCTATGAGAAAAAGAAGCGTAAAAGACCTCAAATTCAACAACCACCACCACCATCAAATGCAACTAATTAAGTAGTAAGCAATGGTATATATATTTAGCAAGTAATAAGTTGTTTCATTCTGTTGTACCAAAAATATATATTTGTTTCATTCATTCTAGAGTATATTTGGATTAGCAGTGAGTTTAGATAAATCACAGTCAAACACCTTAAATTTGTTAAAAGTTATATTTTGAAGTTTCAACTATATGAGGGTGTTAGGGTATGTGATTTTGTGACATTCCAAACATGCAAGTGTTAGCAAATATGTGTGATTGAATAACCAAACTTAGACAACCTTTAAGACAATTTTTAAGTGATTAACGCAATTCAAATACACAATTAATTTTATGTTTATAGTAGATGACTAATGAATAAAACATGTGTCTAAACTCATTAACCATTAACAACGGTTTTTAGGTGTTCAAATCTACTTGCAATTGAACACCTGAAAATTTTGTGGTTAATGAATTTAGGTTTATGGTTACTAGTTTCGGCACATGGTATATTCATTAATATTCTAGTGAAAATTAGTCACTTATTTGCAGTTTTGCACTGTATTAATAGTGGTTCTCCAAAACTAACCTCAATTTAAATGTTATTCATTTTTTACTTTTATATTTTTGCTAGTGCGTGCAGAAGTTGTGATTTGATACTGCGTGACTGCACTATTGGGAAGGATACACTTTGGAATTGGATTAACCTAAACAGAAGAAGCATGTACTCTTGGTAGAAGCATGAAGCAGTGGTTGAGTGTTATTTTAGGCATTAAAAATGACACTGAAATGGCTCTATGACACTGCTAAAGTTGTAATAAAATGTTTCCATCTTAATTAAGATGTTACATGACGAAAATAATATATGGATTTCAATATTATGTTTTCATGTGTTCCCTGGATCATAAGGTAGGTAATGTGGTTTCTTCCTTCAGTTACTTTGATGTCTTGATATATTGCTTATTAGGCTTATGAAATTGTTGATTCATAATTATATTTCAGTCTTTAATTAAACTATAACCATATGTGAACTATAATTTAATCTTTATTGTATATTGACTTTTACTTTATTTTTGCTAGCAAATTTTGAAATTATACATACTTATACATCTAAGACCTTCTGTGTGAAAGAATGAGTCATAGTATACTATATAAAAATTACTTAGTGCAGATTTGTGGTAGGATTGTCATAATTACAATGAGCCTCTGAGATTTCAATAAAACTATACTTGGAATAAAATTTATGTAAAAAAAGAGGAAAATGGTTTATATATAGCTCAATTGGTGTCTACACCTTAACAAAGATAGAAATAAGAGGAAATAGTGTAATAAATATTATAGATGATAATGTGAAGAAAAACGGAGATAAAGAAAAAATAAAATGTTGAACAAATATATAAAAATTTGAAATGTCTAAATATAAATTTGTACAAGATTGTGGTGTAGTCGTGATTTTGACGCCAGTTGTTTAAACCTAAACATATTCATTTGTTGCATTAATTATCCATATTATATTATACTTTGATTTCTGGGATGAGCTCTTTTGGTAGCTTTTCATTCTTTATGTTCTGTTTAGTTCAGTGATTTCGTTTAGTTTACTTTAGTTAATAATCAGTTCTTAGTTATTATACGTATAGGTATATAGAGTCTGATGAGTTGATATGATGCTTCAAACCGTCACAGTCATGCCTCGGAGTTTGCGTCTAATTGGTAGTGCGTGCGTGCGTGCGTGCATTTTTCTTTTAGTCAAAATTAATTTAACATGAAACTGGGTGCTGCCAATACACTACACTACACTACACTACAGTACACACTCATATGTGTTATTGTTAAGTGAACAACCATTTTTAAACAATTGAGACAAATTTCTCTCATATTTTAATTATGCTTTTCCCATCTCATTTTTTCCTCTTTTTATCGCTTTTGTCTAATAAAAAAATTGAAGAAAAAAATTGTCAAAAAATATTGGTATAAATATAATTGCTCTAATAACTATATTAGTGTTTATTTACAAGAAGAATCCACTAATAAGATTTGCCGGTAATATTTTTAGTTGTGTTATTTAGACACAAGAATCGATAGTGTATTCTTACACTGTATAAAATAAAGTGTTAACTCTTTCAAAAAATAAAAAAAAAATAAAGTGTTAATGTATGTTGAAGTTGGAATTGCAAAAAGAAAAAAGAAAACAATATACAAGTCAGAAACCCTATATATATACATACGGTATTGACATCGAGAAGTGTGTTCGAAAAACATTTTTTGAACTATTTATTCTAAGGAGAGTTCATTATTATCTGAAATCTTTGTTTGCTAAACATTTTAAGCTACTAGTATAATTTTATTGGAGATCAATGTTTGTTGGATTATCTGACCAACTATTTTTGAGCATTTTAACTCTAAACGAGGTTTATTAATTCACCACATGTGTCAATGTGTCATGTATCTATCTAGCTACATGTGTCAATGTGTCATGTATCTATCTAGCTACATGGATATGCCTGTATATATGTATTCCTCTGATCAGCCTTTGTACAAGATATATAAATTTTTTCTGTTTACAACCTGGAGCAGTACCTATCGCCATACGTGTATAAAACTTTAAAAGTATGTATTTTGTTCGTGTGTATGTAGCATTTTCAGGTGATTTCAGACCATACAAGATAAGTCTTTGAACAATTTTGCTAAATCCAAATAAAATGTAGTTTAAATTACTTTGACCGAATATTTTGAATTGTTTAATATGAACCCCGTCCAAACGTAGATAAATATACTAGTTATAGTAAATTATAATATAATTGTTATGAAACTATTAGAATAAGAACAAGAATGAAGAGAAGCTAAGAAGGAGAGAGAAAAAAAGAGAAGAGAGATGATTCTACTATTATCTTGTGATGTTCAATTATGTTACATGTGATCTCTATTTATAGAGAAGCACCTATTTGTATTTTTTTTTCTTAAAAAAAAAGTACAAATAGGTGTGACTTAGAAGATAAATAATATGATGTCGTTTAAAAGATAAGTACAATGGTTTGTGGACATTCACTTATAATATTCATAACACTCTTCCTTGGATGTTCATCAAGGATATGCATCATTATAACCTTACTAGAGAAAAACTCAATGAAAAAAGAATTCTAGTGAAAGAAAAAGAGTACAACATCCTTTTGTGTCATAATCTGCCTTATTAAAAACCTTACTAGAAAAACCCAGTGGGATAAAACCATGGTTAAGAGAAAAAGAGTGCAGAACACATTTTTGTCTCCCCCTCATAAAGACAATTATATATGTGACGAAGAAGTTTAAATAATCTTTTATACTAATTACTCAATCTTTACTTGACGGTGACTTTGTAGAAAGATATGATCTATCTCCATGCTCTTCTCCAAATTAGCAGCTTTTGAGATATCTTCATGTTGAGTTGTTGAAAGAACCTCCTTTTAAAATTAGAAAATCACAAGTTTCTTGTATGTGTATAATCATAATCTTTAAAAAAGAGCATTCTCCACTTCCTTGATGTGGTGTTAGCATTTTCAAACGATTGGGTGATACTGTTCTTTCTCTAAGGTACACATTGTATACTTGACTTTGCTGCAATATATGTATTTACTAATATTGACAAAATTAAAATACCACGATATAGACACACACACACACACACAGAGATATATATATAAAATAAGCAAAATACATTAGTGTCCACACTTGACCAATTCAAGTTGTTCATAATTTTCTTGAGGACATGATCTTTACTCACATCAAGTGACATCACAATCATTCAGTACATAATCAATTAGATTTGTCCATATCAACTAGATTTGTCCATATCAATATTTATATAACAAATTTTAGAATCTCTTCAGGAGTTCTAGTAATATTTATACCATTATCACAAAATCAATTATAACAAATTCATTAAAATCCTTAAAATGGACAAATGATGTAATCTCTTCAATAATTTTGATAGTATGTCTCAAGAAAATTAAATCATTCATGGAGTTTCATATAACCATCACTATCAAGTGAGCCATACAAATAAATTGTAACACATCCTTCATATAATTTGAGCCTTTCATATGATACTGAACTTAATCAAGTATGAAAAAGTTTTTGAATTCACTTCAGGTGAATATGTCTCAAGACAATATATCTCTTAAAAATAAATGGTAGACATTTACCAATTCACTCCCGGTGAACATATCAAACTCTATATATGTGTATTTTACCATTCTAATTCCCTTTTCGCGCGAAAAATCATATATATCCATTTAACTTCACACCTTCTAGTGTACGGACTACAAGTCCAAACAAATTCTACTTTATGAAGCGAGTTTGATTTCACTGGAATTGTCTCTTTTCATTTGTAGATATTTTATTTATCTATAATCTTTAATAGACTTTAACCCAAGATCCTCGTCATTGCTTATCACATATAGCGCTATATCATATGCAAAAACAGGTCAATGTTGACTTTAATTCGGTTCCATCTCATTCCATTGAGATCTTTCGTTCATAACATAATTTATCGATTTTCATAAATTTCAGGTACCTGATCAGTTCTTCTGGAACTGAAAAAATTAATCATGTAAGATGAATCTTTTAGACTTTATATATCCACATTTGGGTTATCTATCATTTTAACTCTTTTTCTTGTTCGAGGATTTTTAAATTTGGAACCGAATTGTCTATCGTGCTTCAGGCATGGTTGAGATTTGTAATATTAGATTATCCTACGGGGATATCTATTTCGTTTGGAGCATTAGCAGCTAATATTCAATTTGAGGATCAAGATGAGACAACAATATTTCCTTTCAAATAATTTATTTGAACTTCAGGTTCACTTTTTTTTAGCTACTTATTATCTCCCCCTAATATTGGGAAAACTAATCTATCAATTGATAATCAGCCTATTAGGCTTTAAACAAATTGGCTCAATACAATTTATGATAGATGGAGATTCATATCAAACATGTTTTCCCAATATTCTTTTAAGATTTATCTTAGTGCATTATATTGGAGCAATTGTGATATACACGACACATCCAAAAATTCACTTAGATGAGAAATATTAGGTTGTTAACCTAAAACCAATGGTTAATTAAAGGGACGACTTACATATGGTAATGTGTTGGCTTGATGCATATCAATAACTCAATATACAAGATTATTGATTCCCAAAATTGAGTTTATAAGGCATGGTCTCATAACCAAAATAGAGTTTATAAGGTATGGTCTGATAAATATTAATTATACAATTAACTTTAGACGTCAAAAGAATGGATCTTCAAGTCCATTTTTATGATCATATATGCTACAAGCTATTCAATATCAATTTCAATTGACAAATGATACTTATCAAATGATTTCTGAAAAGTTCAGAAAATAAACTCTTAGTCAAATTTGTTGACAAAATAATCTCACAAACTTTTGATTGTGAGTTGACAATAACCATACATGTGATCATTTAGTTGATGCATCGATTCAAATCATATAATATCCAACTGATTCACATGATCAGTGTATTGATTTACAAATATCACCTCACTCATATAAGTGAGAGACTCGTTCCCTTAAATTTGTCAACTTTCTTTGGGAACTAGTAACACACACAAGTTACTAGATTGAAGAATCTTCTGGCTCTTCAGTATATATCCATAATTTTTTTTTAACTAGTTTTTGCATCATAATAGATCCGGATAACCCAGCCGGTCTTACTAGCGATAAATTTGATATATGTAAACTTTTGGTTTACAATAGTATGTGTTTCATTGCACTATTATAAGTGTAGTACAAATCAAAGACAAAAATAACTTTTTCACTACACTTATTTTCTCCAGAGTATATCTCGTAATATAGAGACATTTAAGATTAAAATTTTATGAGAATGCAATCTCAATGTGTAACTTTGTTACTCCATGTAACAATAAATTAACTCTTCAGAAGCCTTCAATAATTTATTTATTTTAAAGTGCAGTACTAACATTAATTCCTTGTGTAATACCCCAATTTTATATTTTAAGTAATTCAATAAATTTTAATAGGTGTGGCATGGTGAATATTATTATTAATGCTGTTTTATTTGAATGTGATGTAAATGTTGAGAGGGTTGAATTATATTGGTGTTAGCCCATATTTTTATAAGCTAAGAATATGCTCTAAACATGCATTAAATGCTGAAGGGAATCTTACAAGATTCTATCTAATCGAAGAGCAGAAAGAATCTGGGAATTGTTCACAGGTTCAAGGAAATATTTACAAATACAAGGCTAAGGCAAGAAGGAAGACTTCGAACCAGAAGGCAGATCGACCTAGCGTATGATCGAATCGAAGCAACAAAGTTCTGGACTTAGCACAATTCTGACAAACTTCACAACACTCAGTTCGACTTCGAAAGATACAACCGTTCTAAGGAGCAGTTAAGTGCATGCAGGGTGTACGTGGCAGGACATTTGGCAGTAGTATAGTGTTCGACCGTTAGGGCAGTTTATTTTCGAAAGTCTATATATAGTAGTTTTTAGTCAGAAAAAAGGGTCGCAATTCATTTTATACAAAAAATCCTTGTAAACTCAAAGTACCCACGCTATCGAGAGAAACGAGTGAAATGGGATCCAAGTATGAATCTGTGAACCATCCTTTTATGTAAAGCATATTTTACAATTCAATGCAATTTACCTTTTCATGCAAATGTATCTTTTAAGCACTTTAAGTTTCATGCAAAGTTTAATGCTTTTCATTTAAATTTTGTTCATTTTTGTTTCGATCGAAACAGAGGATTTGCTTAGTAAGAACTCGTTTTCCTTGTTATTTGCAATCCAAGTAACTTTTATGTTTAATTCTCCCCAAAACTACACTAAATGTTTATGCGTAATGGACATTCAAATAATTTAAAGAATTCAAACAAAGCACTATGCTCCTGAGATTCACTAGTTGGTCTCGCAAGCAATTAATTTAGACTAGCGGTTGTTTACCAAATTTCAGAGTAAACAAACTGGCACGCCCGGTGGGACGTGTGCTTTAATTGAATCTTTTCTATCAAAAAATATTTTCGTTTGGATTTGCAAATTTCTATTTGTGCATTCTTTCTGGAAATTGCGTTAGTGCATGTTCTTGAGGAGTGGGAAAGTACTCCCTGAAATGGTTAGACCACCACCCAGAAATACAAACACAAATAATATGGAAAATGCAAATGTGAATGATAACAATGTGTCAGCGCCTTCGAGCGCATTGAACACTTCGAATGAAGTTGTTGCGAATGTGACTGGAGCGACCATCTCCGCTCCCAGTTCTTCGACGTTGGGCGTTACTATGCCTATCACTGCATCAACAGCGATGCCTTTTACCACTGCAGGCCCTGCAGTTTCGATACCACAAAATATAGGGAGCCAGCCATCCCCAGTAAGAGGAGGAGGCACAATAGGCTCTACGTTTAGTATGCCTTTTTCACAATATATGAATCAAGGCAATAGTAGGAATATACCATATGGTATGCCTACAACACTGATGCAAGGGCTGCAAACCAACCCTTCATTATATTCAGAAACTGTGCCTGGCGCTTACTCGCCTACAAACCAACGTTTGGCCTCCAGTTCTGTTAATCGAAATGCAGTGCCACCACTAACTAATACATCCTTGATGTCTTTAAGGCAGCAAATGGATGAAAGTAATCATGATATGGTTAATATGTTGACACAACAAATTGGTACAGTGTTTAATCCTTTGATACAAAATACTAACCAGTCTTATCAATTGTTAGCCACCCAGATGGGTAGAATGGCTGATTTCTTTGGGGCTCCACATGTCCCTAATCAACCAGTCCCTCAGATCCAGAATCTAGCACCCATACAAAACATCCAAATACCAAACAGTGCTATGGTGCCTATGCCCAATAACCTAGTGGTACAGCCTAATCAAGGACAATTACAAATGGGTCCAATCGAACCATACGCTCAACCACAAGTACAACCACAAATCGAACCAAATCCAGGGATAGTCTTAGTAAATCGAAATCAAAATGCTGATGAAGTGGTTAGAAATGTCCAACAAAATAATTTAGGGGCACAAAATAACATAGCAAATTTGGTCGAAGCTATCTTAGTCCAAAATGGTTTGAATGTAGGTTTACATAGACCAAATTTTGTTTCTGCCTTGTCAGAGTATGTGCTTCAGACTGAACTACCAAGGGGTGTCAAAATCCCAAAATTCACTAAGTTCGCTGGTGACACTAGCGAATCAACCGTTGAGCACATTGCAAGATTTCTGACAGAAGCAGGAGACATAGCAAATAATGAAAATTTAAGGATGAAATATTTCCCAAATTCTCTAACAAAAAATGCCTTCACATGGTTCACAACCCTCCCTCCACATTCCATACATAATTGGAATCAATTAGAGAGAGTTTTCCATGAACAATTTTACATGGGACAATAAAAAATAAGCCTTAAAGAATTAGCAAGTGTTCGACGTAAAGCGCCTGAATCAATTGATGATTATCTCAATAGATTCAGACTTTTAAAGGCAAGGTGCTTCACCCAAGTCCCTGAACATGAATTAGTCGAAATGGCTGCTGGTGGCCTAGACTATTCAATTAGAAAGAAATTAGACACTCAGTATTTGAGGGACATGGCTCAGTTGGCTGATAGAGTTCGACAAGTCGAACGGCTAAAAGCTGAAAAGGCTAGGAATTCTAAATTTCATAAGAGGGAGAAGGTTGCATATGTCGAAGCAAATGACAGTGACCAAGAGTTCGATATCACTTATGAAGATATCGAAGACAATGAGGTTGATTTAGCAGAATTAAAACCTGGACCTCCTTATGTCTGTAAACTCCTTAAACCTTCGAATGGGAAAAATCCTGTTGAGCCTAAAAATGATAAATTTGTGTCTAAAACTTATACATTTGACATAACCAAATGTGATGAAATATTTGATCTATTAGTTATAGATGGCCAGATTATTGTTCCTAAGGGCTTAAAAGTACCCCCAATCGAACAACAGAAGAAAAGGGGTTATTGTAAATTTCATAATTTCCTTGGCCATAAAACCTCACGTTGTATTCTTTTCAGGGATCTGGTCCAAAAGGCTCTCAATGAAGGGAGACTCAAATTTGGTGAGAAACCAAAGACCACTCAGGCGAATGTTGAAACAACTAAAGCTGTTGAAACTCTCTATGCGGAACCTCAAGGAATAATGATGGTCGAAGCCATGGAGGTGTCTGAGGTGTTCAAGGCATATCTGAAGAAGACTACAGTGAAAAGATGAAGGTTGTGTATCCTCAGACTGAAGAGGATCTGATCGATTTCTTGAACAGATGCAAACTCGAAAACAAGAATGTAATGTTGTGTCCTCGCTGCAGTGCAGTATGTGATAGAGAGGCTACTGAGGGCCTCAAGAAGTACCAGGTTGTCAACAAGGGGGCAACGCAAAACCAGCGATTCGATAAAGGCAAGAGGATTATGGTGCAGTCGAACAACAATCAGAAATCTGGTCGAAAGAATACCTTTATTCCTCCTGGTTCGATTCCTGTCGAAAAATGGATGCACCAGGGGCTAATAAGGTTCAACAAAGGAACTATGGAAGTAGGTGGTTCCAGTGGAATGAAGCAAGTTGACCCACAGGAGGCTAATAAGTATTCTTACAGAAACAATTACAAGGGTAAGAATCCTATGACAAGGACCCAATGGCGCAGGTTTCAGCGTCAAAAGAAATTGGCCGAACAGAATCTGCAAACTGGCCAATATAAGGATGTGTCCAGGAGGCCAGCAAAAGAAAGACTCTTTCCTCCAGTGGATGAAGATAAGGTGGAAGACGAGGATCTGCTAGACTCTGAACCTGATTTCGACGTCATCTGCGTGGTATCCATCTTGCCATCTGAGTATGATGTCCAATCTGAAATTACTGAGATCGAAGGTGAATTCGATCATCTTGATATGGCTGACCCAAAGCCTGTATGTTACTATGTGATGAACAATGGCTGCGTTGAGGAGCAATTAGCCTCTTTCGAGAAGCCAAGTCTTGGGATGAAAAGCCATCTCAAACCCCTTTTCATCAGAGCAAAGGTTGAAAATGTTGGGATCAACAAAGTGCTCATAGATGGGGGAGCAGCTGTCAACTTGATGCCTCAATCTATGCTCTACAGGATTGGGAAATATGACAGTGATCTATCTGCCCACAACATTGTGCTCTCTAATTATGAGGGCAAAACTGGCTACTCGTTGGGAGCCATACAAGTTGATGTTGCTGTAGGCAGTATAATTCGACCAACTCTATTCCTGGTGATACAGTCCAAGGCTAACTTTAACTTGCTGTTAGGAAGGGAATGGATCCACGGAGTTGGGGCTGTACCATCTACTCTCCACCAGAAACTTATTATTTGGAGGGAGGATGGGATTGTTGAGAACATAGAGGCAGATCAAAGCTTCTATAAGTCAGAGGTTGACATTGTCACTCCACAAACCTTTGACAAAAATTTGGCTAATATAGCGCCTTGTGGTGACAAGGACTCTGCTTTCGAGCCAAGTGACAATGTGATCCATTCTGTCAAGCTCCATCCTGCCCATGGCTTTATATGGGAGAGAGAAGAAATTAGTGCTGTTTCTTCCGAAGATGGAGTTATTCCACCAACTGGGTGGAATATATATGAAGATTACAATGACTGAGGCCACTGCATGGGCCAGGATTACGGCTTATATGGCCGAAAATAGATTAAATACGGCCCTTGAGGCTGAGTTTCAACAAAATATGGCAGTGGAAGCCAAGATCGAAGATCAGGAAGTCAAAGAAACAAAGGATCGAAGACTTGACTGCATTTATGACGATGAGCCGCTGGGGTTCGAGAAGGATCCTATGAGTGAGGCGCCAAAAATGCAAGCGCAAGATCCTTTGGAGGAGATCGATATTGGAGATGGCTCAATTAAAAGGCCAACTTATATCAGCGCCAATATCACTCCAAATCTAAAAGAAAAGCTGGTGCTTCTTCTTAAAGAATTCAAAGACTGCTTTGCGTGGGATTACAACGAAATGCCTGGGCTAAGCAGAGAAATGGTCGAACTGAAACTACCTATTAAAGAAGGAAAGAGGCCAGTGAAACAATTACCAAGAAGGTTCGCACCAGAAATCATGTCCAAGATCAAGGATGAGATCGAAAGGCTGCTGAGGTGTAAATTCATCAGAGCTGCCAGGTATGTCGAATGGTTAGCAAATATAGTCCCTGTTATTAAAAAGAATGGAACTCTTAGAGTATGCATAGATTTTAGGGATTTAAATAATGCTACGCCTAAAGATGAATATGCTATGCCAGTAGCAGAAATGTTAGTAGATTCAGCAGCTGGTTTCGAATTTTTAAGCATGTTAGATGGTTATTCTGGTTATAACCAAATATTTATTGCTGAAAATGATGTGTCAAAAACAGCATTTCGATGCCCTGGTGCATTAGGCACTTATGAATGGGTTATTATGCCTTTTGGCTTGAAAAATGCTGGGGCCACTTATCAAAGGGCCATGAATTCTATGTTCCATGATTTTATAGACACATTCATGCAAGTTTATATAGATGATATAATCATCAAATCTTCGTCCGAAGACAGCCATTTGGAGTACCTTAGGCAGTCTTTCGAACGGATGAGGAAACATGGATTAAAAATGAATCCATTAAAGTGTGCTTTTTGTGTGCATGCAGGAGATTTCCTTGGTTTTGTGGTGCATAAAAAAGGCATCGAGATAAACCAAAACAAGACAAAGGCTATTCTTGAGACAAAGCCTCCTTCGACCAAGAAACAGCTTCAATCGTTGCTAGGGAAAATCAACTTCTTGAGAAGATTCATTTCGAATTTAAGTGGCAAAGCTCAAACTTTTTCGCCATTGCTTCGACTCAAGAAAGATGAACCATTCAAATGGGATGAAGAGCATCAAAAGGCTTTCGATGAAATTAAAGAGTATTTGATTAAGCCTCCTGTACTAATGCCTCCTAGTCGAAGCAAAGATATGAAGTTGTACATTGCTGCGTCTGACAAGACCATTGGGAGCATGTTGGCTCAAGAAGATGAAAATGGCGTGGAGCATGCAATTTATTATCTTAGTCGTGTATTAAATGATGCAGAAACTAGATATACTGCCATAGAAAAACTTTGTCTTTGTTTGTATTTCTCTTGTATTAAACTTAAGCAATATATAAAGCCTGTTGATGTCTATGTGTATTCTCATTATGATATTATTAAACACATGTTATCGAAGCCTATTTTACACAGTAGAATTGGAAAGTGGGCTTTAGCATTAACAGAATATTCTTTAACTTACAAGCCCTTGAAATCTGTTAAGGGTCAAATTGTGGCAGATTTTATTGTAGATCACTCAGTGATCGAAATGCCTCAAGACTATGTAGAAACTGAACCTTGGATTTTGTATTTCGATGGTTCTAAACATAAACATGGAACTGGGATTGGAATCTTAATAATATCCCCCACAAAAGTCCCAACTAAGTTCAAATATAAGATTAAAGGTCTTTGCTCAAATAATGAGGCTGAATATGAAGCTTTAATCACAGGCCTTGAAATTTTAATTAGCTTGGGGGCAAGAAATGTTAACATAAGGGGTGATTCAGAGTTAGTGTTGAGACAACTAACACAAGAATACAAATGTGTGAAAGAACACTTAGCAAGATATTTTGTTATAGCAAGTTCTCTTCTGAATCATTTCGATTATATTAATGTTGAACATGTACCTCGACTAGAAAACCAAGAAGCAAATGATTTAGCCCAAATAGCTTCAGGGTACAAATTGTCAAAGGAAAAATTAACTCAGTTGATCGAAATAAAAGATAAACTGGTGCTACAAGAGCCATTGAGCACTACATTATCAATGCCAAAACTTGTGGGGGCAAGTACACCACAAGGTAGTGAAGATGAAAACGTAGAAGATCTTCAGGAAAAAATCCAAATTTTGGCCATTGACAATATGTTGGATAATGATTGGAGAAAATCCATTGTTGAATATTTGGAAAATCCAACAGGTAACGTGGCTCGAAAGATCAAATATAGGGCTTTGAACTACGTGATTATGGGAAATGAATTATTTAAAAAGACTGCAGAAGGAATTTTATTAAAATGCCTAAGCGAATCAGAAGCATATTTAGCAGTTTCCCATGTTCACAGTGGTGCTTGTGGATCACATCAAGCAGGCCATAAAATGAAATGGCTTTTATTTCGACAAGGTTTATATTGGCCGTCTATGTTAAAGGACTGCATAGAATTTGCTAAAGGCTGTCAAGAATGTCAAAAACATGCAGGGATACAGCATGTACCTGCTAGTGAGTTACACTCCATAATCAAACCTTGGCCTTTCAGAGGATGGGCTCTGGATTTAATTGGTGAGGTTAAACCTGCTTCGTCTAAAAACCAACGATATATTTTAGTTGGAATAGATTATTTTACTAAATGGATTGAAGCAGTGCCTTTACCAAATGTTGATCAGGAGGCAGTAATTAGTTTCATTCAAAACCATATTATTTACAGGTATGGTATCCCTGAAACAATTACCACTGATCAAGGTTCAGTCTTTACTGGACGAAAGATGCAAGAATTTGCTCAAGAAACTGGCTTTCGATTATTAACCTCAACACCATATTATGCGCAAGCAAATGGTCAAGTCGAAGCAGCCAATAAAATTATCATTAACTTGATTAAAAAACATATTGCCCAAAAACCAAAAAATTGGAATAAAACGTTGGATCAAGTTTTATGGGCATGTAGAAATTCTCCTAAGGAATCAACTGGCACTACCCCATTTCGACTAACGTTTGGTCATGATGCTGTACTTCCAGTCGAAATACATTTGCAATCAGCCAGAATACAAAAACAAATGGACTTACCAATTGATCATTATTGGGAAATGATGTAAGATGAGTTGGTTGATTTAGATGAGGAGAGATTAAGAGCATTAGAAGTCTTGACTAGGCAAAAGGAAAGAGTTGCAAAAGCTTATAACAAGAAAGTAAAGTCAAAAACTTTTAATGTTGGAGACTTGGTGTGGAAAGTCATTCTGCCCATGGATAGAAAAGATCGAACCCTGGGCAAGTGGTCCCCAAATTGGGAAGGACCATTTAAGATAGTTCAGATTTATTCGAATGGTGCTTATGAGTTAGAGGAATTAACTCCTGATCAACGTACCTTGAGCATAAATGGTAAGTATTTGAAAAGATATAGACCAGTGCTGCAAGAGGTTCGAATAAATCAAGAATAGTTCGAAAAATAAATAACTAAAGTGGCAACTAGCGAAGATGCCAGTAAAATCAAACATTCGAATTAAAAATGGTGGGTTTCATCCCTCATCATACAAAGATCTTATCTTGGATTTTTAACCATCACAAAGTACTAAGATTTTATTCGAATTACAAAAGAAAAGTGGCACGTTAATCTTGAATGGGCCCTCATCTAAAAGAAAGACACGTTGATCTTGAAGGGGCCTTCATTTCAAATCCACTTCTGAGTCTGATGAACGAAGGTATTCCTTGTTTTCATCATAAGTCGAAAGGAATTCTGCCCAATCAGGGTCCGTACTATCAGACTCTGAGGAAGAAACCTCCGGTTGAGCCTTCGAAGGTGTTTTCCCTTCAGGGGGAGCCCTACAGGTTCTTGAGCTTTCACCCTTGGAAGAAGGTTTCTGGGTTTTCTTTGAGGAATCAGCAGCCTTTTTGTTGCCTTTCTTTGTAGATGTTGCTTTCTTCTTATCGGTGTCCTTCGCAATTTGTTTGCCCTTACCCATGTTTCTCTTTCAAAATTGATGATACTGGCTATATTATTATAACTTGCAGAGTGGAGTGAGTAAGACGGATAGAGAATGACCATATATATAATGGTAAAATCATTAATGATTCTTCAACCGTTTCCTAATTTTTCTCAGAATTCACGCCAGTTCAGCAAGTCTGTTTTGAAAACGGATGTTTGACTCGTTTTGAAACTAGAGCCAGTCAGAAATATGGCTTGATAGTTACGCGTTTTGTTATACGCACAATCTTATCCGTTACTAAAAAAGAGGTGTGTCAGTGTGTATCATAAAAACCAAGTAAATCTTCGATATTTGGCGTTTTTGAATGCTAAAATAGTCAAAGTGATTCGAAGTAAAAATAAAGCGCAGACTAAAAACCAAAGAGATTCGAAATGATAGTTAAAGAAACTGCCACAAACTGGGCATGTCCTGAACATTACAATCAAAATATGCCAAAAAAATGTTCGAAGTTCACAAGATAATTAAGGAATTACAAATGCTTTACAGACTCCCAGTACAATTTGGTTAAGCTGTTCATCTCCTTGTCGAAGACTTGGCGAGCACTTTCCAAGCTCTTAACCTCTTCAAGTAGTACTGCAGAAGCACTGTAAGCTTTAAGACCCTCCCGTCCCTTCTCATCAATTCGAGCCTTAATCGAATTATTGACGTCCTCTTCGAGTCGGTTGCATTTGGCTTCCTCTTCAGCAATCTTCTGCCTATAGTTGTCGATTTGCGACTGCAACACGATGATATTATTTTCCCAATCAGAGATGTTGTTATTGCAAGCCTTAATATCAGGGTGCGCTTCTTTGGCGAGACTTGCTAATCGATCAACCTCAGCCTGTGCAGCTTTGGCCCTTTCGAGCAAATGGTCATGTGTTCGTTGCTGAGCAACAAGTCTCATGGCACTGTCCTCATCATGCTGCACAGTTTTGGCTAGTTGATCAATAATTGATTCGATTTGAATAACCTTCCCTAAGGTTTCGTCGGTAGTCAAGGGATTATGGAGTTTCTTCAAAAAGTTGAGAAGTCCAAAAGCGGTGGAGGGATTTGCCTTGATTATGCTGGGCACATCTTGCATTACAAAATCTGTAGTCAGTTTTAGCATAAGCGAGTCTTGGCGCACAGATGAGTTAATTTCTTCTGCCGACTGAGTCGAATCAGTGGCCCTGTCACTTGAAGTCTGAGGAGGGGTTTGTTTGGCAAGTAGGAGTCGAAGGGTCGCTGCAGGGTCTGAACTTTGCATATGCATGAATTCCTCTTCAGGCAACCCTAAGCTGGCAGAAAGCTTTGAAGTCGAAGACTCCGGCAAGATTTCTGACCCTCCTACCTCAGCTTCCTTGATAGCCTCATCATCGAATTGGTATCTCTCAGGGGAGGGCGAATAACCCTTGCTCGACTCAGTAGACACAGCAGCCTCTGGTTGCTCAGTCTCAGGTTCGACAGATTTGCCCCTCCGACCACGGGGACTCTCAAACGCAGCTGGTTGATCTGGTTGGTCTTCTTTCTGTGGTTCGGCCTCAGCAACAGCTTCAGTTCTTACAGGACTGGGAGGCTCTTCGATAAGGGGGCTTGGAATTTTTTCTGTCCATGCTGGAGCACCCTCTGCAGCATGACCTTCCACCTGATTCGAAATGTAAACGAAATAAAAAAGGATGCTAGCAAAGGCAACCTTATTCATAAAAGAAGAGGTTTGTGCATAAATCCGTACCTCAACCTCTACAATAATGGGATTTGGATTAAGGTCTTCAGGAGTCTTAACCCCTCCATCACCCTCTTGGTCTTTAGGCTCTTTGTCAGCCTGATTATCAACCTCAGTCGAAGCAGGCTGAGATTCAGAGGGAGTTGCTTTTGAGTGATCTCCTGAAGACTTAGAAGACTTTTTCTTTTTCTTCTTCTCAACAGGCTCTTCTGCTTGTCGATCTGCAGAGATTTCAGGCCTGGCTTTCTTGTCTTTCTTCCTTTTCTTCTCTTTAGGCCCCTGAGCCTGGGAACTACCTAGACCCGTCTGTTCGACGGACTCGGTGGGTGTCGAGCTGGGGGGCGTTTTTCTTTTCCTAATAAGAGGAATTTCCTCCTCTTCCTGTAAAAAAAAAAAAAAAAAGAAGAAGGATAAGAAAAGACTAAAGGGATCGACATTAGATCAAAAAGTGAGGTAGTTGAAAGACTTTCGAATGGGCTTACTTCTTCTTCATCTATACTATAGATGACCTCAGGTTTTGATTTTTTAGAGGTTGTGGTAGCCCCAGAGCTACTCTCTCTTTTCCGACTCTGCCATAATCGAAGTAGAACGGAGTTAGAAAATGTTGGAAATTAAAACAAGGTAAATAAAATTAGTTACCTTTTCTTGTTTCTCCTTCGGGGCCTCCTGGATCTTTATGCCAGTTGATTTTTTGGACTTTTCCCCAGCTCGAGATGATTCGACACCTTTCTTTGTCACTGGTGCTTTGCCTGAACAAATGAAATCGAAAGGCATAAATAAATGAAACTAGCATATATCAATAAGTGACAAAAATGAGTTTGATACCTCGAGCAGGGAGCTTCGAACGAATGTTCTCAATGATTGGCTGAGAAAAGCCACTTTCCAGTCTGGAGATCATAGCTTTAGTATCTCCCACTGAGTGACCCGAAAAATGCTTCCCCCACCATCTCGTGAATTCTGTGGTGCAGAAGAACGAAGCACTGTATTCGAATGGGTGTAATTCGAACAGGAGCTCTTCAGATGACTTCAGATATCTCTTGTAAAGTTTATCTGAGAGGTTAGCTCCCCTCAAGACATGTTTGGGGTCTGAGAACATACCCTTGGGTCGAAGTTGAGAAAACCCAAACTGTCTTGACACTAGATGAGGTTGGTACCCAACCAAACCTAGGTAGTTCGATTTCACCCCAGTCCTACAGGAAAGTATGGAAGGATACAAGTAAGCTGACCATACTTCGTTTACTTCGTCTTCATTGTCTGGGTCAATGGTGGGGAAATCTTCCGTAAACCAAGCTGGACCGAATTGTCTCTTATGGAAGGGGGCATGTTGTGGAAGGAAGTGTTTGAAGTCCAGGAAGATTTGCATATATGTGAGAAAGAGCCTCTGTGGGCTCTGGCCTAAGGTCCTGGGCGTCAGGCGAAGTGCCCTTTGGCCCTCAATAGAACGATTTGCAACTTCTTCAACGTAGTCTTGTGGGATGAACAGTCCCATTTCCTTTTCGAAAGTGGCATTAAGCCACAGTTGAAGAAGCCACAGTGGGCCGGACACCAGGAAGGAAGAACCATCCTTCGATTTTTTCAAGTCATCACAGGCCTCCCCAATCGAATCATAGAGAACGGCCAGCAAGAGTTTACCAAGCCCAAATACCCTGCCTTCTCCAATCTGCTGGGCCATAGGAATAAATCTCTTTGCCACTTGCAGAGATTTCGAACAAAAGACAAAGTGCGACAGCCACAGAGTCAGAAATGCGACATGCTCTTCAAAGGATACTTCATCGTCATCACCCTTGTTCTCCGCTATGTATTTAGCAAAAGTTGCCTCTTTAAAATCAACCTTGATATCATCATTAGTGATGGTAGGGTCATAAGTATCCCCAGTAGGCCTAAGGCCTGTAAGAGCAGCTACATCGAAGAGGGTTGGAGTAAGCATCCCACAAGGAAACTGGAACGTGTTGGTTGAGCTCTCAAAGAAGTGTAGAGCAGCAATGATCATCTCTGGTCGATACTCTGGACCAGTTCTGGAAAATTGGATAAGGTCGAAAATCTCATGTCTTTTCCAGAATTCTCCGTAGTCATTTTCGACTCGATCAAGCCAAGAGATGTAATCTAGATTACCTACGTAAGGAGCTGATCGAAATAGCTTACTTGGTTTGCTTAGAAAATTGAAGTTGTAGGGGTCACTTAGGAAGATCCTGGGTTCACAAGTTGTGAACGAAGGGAATACCTTGTCCATAGCCTTCGATAAACTTGGCTGGTCTGGAAGAGGCCCACCAAAAGCGTAAGTATGGCCGCCCACAGAAAATGGGATCATTACGTTCAGCTCCCAGATGGCTTTCTTTGCGGCGTCCCTATGAGGTTCGGGTACCATATCTTTGCCATCATTATTCGTGATAGTGCTTGGCCATCTTCCAGCTATGGGAACTTCTTGGTTTTCTGAAGACATTATCGAAGAAGAAGATGAACAGTTCTTACGAAAAAGGGTTTTGATGACAGACTGTTTGAATCAATGCCAATGATTCTGAGGAGAGAGTTTCTTTACTAGAGATTAAAAAAACGAACGATTATGGAAGGAAACAACGGATTGGTTTGATTCGTAAGAAGCTATGGAGATTAAGAAGCAAGAGAGTGAAAAAAGCAAGAACTCAGAAAGCTTACGTACTGGAAAAGTTCTTCAATGGCCGTTTCTGGCCTTTTATAGGGTTACTTTTTCATTTTTAAAAAAAAAAAAAAAAATATCACTTCGACTTCCCAGTGTGACACGTGTCCCACTTTTACCTAGAAAGTTGGAACTCATGATGATAGTGGGAATCGAGGTGACAGTTATACAGTAAAACGTGCCATCATGACGCCGTTTCAGTAAACGTGTAGAAAAAGAGAAAAAATGTCAACTTCTTATCTTCCTTCGATCTTGAATCGAAGCAGACATTTTTTGGGGGCAATTTGTTAGCCCATATTTTTATAAGCTAAGAATATGCTCTAAACATGCATTAAATGCTGAAGGGAATCTTACAAGATTCTATCTAATCGAAGAGCAGAAAGAATCTGGGAATTGTTCACAGGTTCAAGGAAATATTTACAAATACAAGGCTAAGGCAAGAAGGAAGACTTCGAACCAGAAGGCAGATCGACCTAGCGTATGATCGAATCAAAGCAACAAAGTTCTGGACTTAGCACAATTCTGACAAACTTCACAACACTCAGTTCGACTTCGAAAGATACAACCGTTCTAAGGAGCAGTTAAGTGCATGCAGGGTGTACGTGGCAGGACATTTGGCAGTAGTATAGTGTTCGACCGTTAGGGCAGTTTATTTTCGAAAGTCTATATATAGTAGTTTTTAGTCAGAAAAAAGGGTCGCAATTCATTTTATACAAAAAATCCTTGTAAACTCAAAGTACCCACGCTATCGAGAGAAACGAGTGAAATGGGATCCAAGTATGAATCTGTGAACCATCCTTTTATGTAAAGCATATTTTACAATTCAATGCAATTTACCTTTTCATGCAAATGTATCTTTTAAGCACTTTAAGTTTCATGCAAAGTTTAATGCTTTTCATTTAAATTTTGTTCATTTTTGTTTCGATCGAAACAGAGGATTTGCTTAGTAAGAACTCGTTTTCCTTGTTATTTGCAATCCAAGTAACTTTTATGTTTAATTCTCCCCAAAACTACACTAAATGTTTATGCGTAATGGACATTCAAATAATTTAAAGAATTCAAACAAAGCACTATGCTCCTGAGATTCACTAGTTGGTCTCGCAAGCAATTAATTTAGACTAGCGGTTGTTTACCAAATTTCAGAGTAAACAATTGGTGAATTAATTTATGATACCAGAATTTAAATAATATAGAAAGAGAATTGAAAAACAAGTAGAAAAGAGTAGGAAGTGTAGAAAATAGGTTTTTAATAAGTGGGGGAGGGGAAAAGCAAAAGAATAGTGAATAGAAGAGGAAAGTTATATGAAGAGTGGCTAGACCAAATATAAATAAGGGTTTTGGGAAATTAGAACTCAGTTTTGCTTAACGTAGAAACAGAGAGAAGAGCAGCCGTCAGAGAAAGGAAAACCTAGCTACAACGAAGTCAAGCCAAACCAGAGATTTCAGAGGAATCGAGGTAAGGGGGAGAATCTTTGCACTTTAGGGTATTTTAATATATGATGGGGGGTGTTTAATTCTTAAGATGATGTTTCTGTTATGATGTGAGATTGTGATGAGAGATTGATGATGGACGAAGGTAAAGACGAGGTTGAATTATTTAAAATTAAGAGAAACTAGTTTACGGTTTACGAATAGAGGATTGACCATGAAGAGAGTGTGTGAATCAGTAGGTTAATGGAAAATTAGTGTTTGAATGATAGGTTAACCTTAGGATGATGTTTAGGGACGAATTGGGTGAGTTGGGGGGGTCGAAATCGGAGCCGGGGAAGCTCCCATTGTGGAAAATTACAAAATCTGCGTTCTGATGTTGACAGAATCGTGACGCGATTTTGGCACAACTTTTTGACCATTTTCAGTTCCGAATTGAGCTTAGGTGTCTTCATAAAAGTTGTAGATATGGATGTTAGCTTTCATGTGGATTTGAAGTGACCTCATTTAGACATCCACAACTCGATTTATGGTCATATTACTACACAGGGGTCGGCACGGTCGTGCACTCTGCCCAGGTTTAGGAAACGAAACATTTCCACCCCTCTCTGTCCCGAATTGGACTTAGGTCCCTTCATGAAAGTTTTAGATATAGATGTCAGCTTTCATTTCCCTTTGGTTTGAATCCATTTAGATCTCTAGAACTTGAGTTATGAATAAAATATTGTACCTGAGTCATGCTGCGATATGAATAGTAAGTCTGAGAAAGCTGTTAGCGTGAAAAGTAAGCGTATACTAGGGTTCCGAACCTATAAACATAAATGAAGGGAGTCTAGTCTGGTGTCTTAAGGGTAGTTCCCCAACCCCTTAACGAATTAATACATGGAAGAACTTTAGGGTGTTAGAGACAAATCCAAGAAGAAATAAAGAGAGAGGAGTAGGATAGTGAATGGTGAGAATGAAAGCGCTTAGATAATGAAGTTGCTAATGACGTTGACTACTGAATATATAAATATGATGAAGTTGGTGAAGCATACTCGTAATGATGATGTTGATTATATAAATGATGTGAGTGACGATGTATATTCATGATGACAACGTTTTCTTATGCTGATGATGTGAATAACGACGATATGTTTTGTCCCGGTGTTGTGAAAAATAGGAAGAGTTTGCATCTATGACTGTAAGCTGTTGTTGATGTGTTGACATTTAATACTTGATGAGTCTTGAGCCTAAAAAGGTGAAGTAGTTTAAGCAGTAGAAGGAGAAGTGTGAGGGTTGTAGATGAGTAGTTCACGGTGGAGTGATAACGACAGGATTAATCCATTGGGGTATTTTTAAAAGGTCTAATATGGTAAGCTGATTAAGAGAGTACAAAATACGAAGAGATAAAGAAGTGAAAAGAGACGATGATAAGAAGGGATATAACATAGGTGCCTTCCGAGTAAGTGATGAAGTTAAATATAATCTTCTTAAACAAATAATGAGCTTAGGAATATTGTTAAGTTGAAGAGTAAAAGAGTCAAGGTAATTAAGGAACTTAAGATGAATGTTAGGTAGGAACATATAAGGTGTGTATTGAGTAGTGAAAGATAATAGGAATGAGGATAGCGGTGAATAAGACGGGAATTGATTAGAAGAGAGCGAGATGAATAGGAAAGAAGATAAGAGGTAATAGTCATAATGTTTGACGATAATAATAATGACCGGTATCGAGAGAGTAAAACCTTAAATTATAATGAAGTTTTAGTGAGGAAAGTTGCTGACGTAGAAAGTATCGATAAGGTGAGATAATAACTTTGAATTAGAATGAAGTTAAGATTAGGGGATTGGTCGAGGTTATAGATGACGACAAATGTGAGACGAGGATTAAGGTATAAAGACGTAATAATGAGAGGGATAAGTAAGAAAGAGTTATTGACGATGGTGAGGTGAA